>CAUYRH010156328.1:0-13193 GCA_963574655.1 Perodicticus potto | reverse complement strand
GGATTCTACTACAAAACTTTTAGAAGTGATCAAGGAATACATCAGTGTTTCAGGCTACAAAATCAATACTCATAAATCTGTAGCCTTTACATACACCAACAATACCCAAGCTGAAAAAACAGTCAAAGACTCTATTCCTTTCATAGTAGTGCCAAAGAAGATGAAATATTTTGGAGTCTACCTAGCAAAGGACATGAAAGATCTCTACAAAGAGAAGTATGAAACTCTAAGAAAAGAAATCACTGAACATGTCAACAAATGGAAAAACATACCATGCTCATGGTTGGGAAGAAGTAACATTGTTAAAATGTCCATACTGCCCAAAGCAATATACAATTTTAATGCAATTCCTATGAAAGCTCCATTGTCATATTTTAAAGATCTTGATAAAATAATACATCATTTTATATGGAATCAGAAAAAACCTCGAATAGCCAAGACATTACTTAGAAATAAAAACAAAGCAGGAGGAATCATGCTACCAGACCTAAGAATATACTATAAGTTGATAGTGATCAAAACAGCATGGTACTGGCACAAAAACAGAGAGGTGGATGTTTGGGACAGAAAAGAGAGCCAAGAGATGAACCCAGCTATTTACCATTATTTGATCTTTGACAAGCCAATTAAAAACATTCAGTGGAGAAAAGACTCACTATTTAACAAATGGTGCTGGGAGAACTGGCTGGCGACTTATAGAAGACTGAAATTGAACCCACACCTTTCACCACTAACGAAGATAGACTCTCACTGGATTAAAGATTTAAACTGAAGACATGAAACTATGAAAATACTAGAATAAAGTGCAGGGAAAAGTCTTGAAACAGTTGGCCTGGGCGAATACTTTATGAGGAGGACTCCCCAGGCAATTGAAGCAGTATCAAAAATACACTACTGGGACCTGATGAAACTAAAAAGTTTCTGTATGACCAAGAACACAATAAGTATAGCAAGCAGACAGCCCTCAGAATGGGAGAAAATATTTGCAGGTTATGTCTCTGACAAAGGTTTAATAACCAGAATCCACACAGAACTCAAACATATTAGCAAGATAAGAACAAGTGATCCCATCTTAGGATGGGCAAAAGATTTGAAGAGAAACTTCTCTAAAAAAGATAGGCACACGGCCTTCAGACACATGAAAAAATGCTCATCATCCTTAATCATCAGAGAAATGCAAATCAAAACTACCTTGAGATATCACCTAACTCCAGTAAGATTAGCCCACATAACAAAATCCCAAAACCAGAGATGTTGGCATGGACGTGGAGAAAAGGGAACACTTCTACATTGCTGGTTGGAATGCAAACTAATACGTTCCTTTTGGAAAGAAGTTTGGAGAATACTCAGAGATCTAAAAATTGATCTGCCATTTGATCCTATAATTCCTTTATTTGGTATATACCCAGAAGATCAAAAATCACATTATAACAAAGATATCTGTACCAGAATGTTTATTGCAGCCCAGTTCATAATTGCTAAGTCATGGAAGAAGCCCAAGTGCCCATCGATCCACGAATGGATTAATAAATTGTGGTACATGTATACCATGGAGTATTATGCAGCCTTAAAGAAAGATGATGACTTTCCTCTTTCATATTTACATGGATGGAGCTGGAACACATTCTTCTTAGCAAAGTATCTCAAGAATGGAAGAAAAAGTATCCAATGTATACAGCCCTACCATGAAGCTAATTTATAGCTTTCATATGTAGGCTATAACCCAATTATAGCACAAGAATATGGGGAAAAGGGTAAGGGAGGGGAGGTGAGGGGAAGGGTGGGTGGAGAGAGGGTAAATGGTGGGATCACACTTACGGTGCATCTTAGAAGGGACAGGTGAAGCCTACTAAATGCAGAACACAAATGTTTTCACATAATAAATGAGAAAATCTCACAAAGGTTATGTCGAACAGTTGGATGAAAATATTTCAGATTGAGCAGGTCGGGGAATCGGGACAAAGCTAGGACTGCGTGAGATTCGCATCCACTTATGCCAGCACTCACCCGGCAGCCAGGGTGTCAGGGACTTCATCGAGAAACGCTATGTGGAAGTGAAGAAGGCAAACCCCAATCTGCCCATCCTAATCCGCGAATGCTCCGACGTACAGCCTAAGCTCTGGGCCCGCTACGCATTTGGCCAAGAGAAGAATGTCTCCTTGAACAACTTCAGTACTGATCAGGTAACCAAAGCCCTGGAGAATGTGCTAAGTGGCAAAGCCTGAAACCTCCACTGAGGGTTAAAAGCAACAGCCCCAGCCCAGCCTGGGCTCTGTTGGACTCAGTACAATATGGAAAGATGTGTTCTGTTCCTTATAAAGCTTGTATTGTAAAATGCTAAAAAAAAAAAAAAAAGAAAAAAAGAAAATATTTCAGATTGTATATGAAACCCGCACACTGTACCCCATGATTGCACTAATGTACACAGCTATGATTTAATAAATGAAAAAAAAAAAGAAATACAGAAACAAGTCTTAGTAATGAACAAAAGGAAATTAAGTGATTTCCTCAAAGTCATACCACTAGTGAAGGTAGTTAAGTGACAGAATCCAAGATTTTTGTTGCATGATTTGGGGCTAGCTCCACTACATCACTGCTGCTGCCACCATTGGCACAAGTCATGTTTTGAAGAAAACAAAAACAGATTACAAATACCTTTGTTTTAGAAAATAAGGAACTAAATCTTGCCTAATACCTTTGTTTAAGAATAAAGAACTAAATCTTGCCTCCTACAATGTTCCATTTTGACTATTTTCAGATAACTCACGTTAGGGCAACAAATGTCAAGCTTAACCTAACAATAAGACCCGCCAAGTCTTTACATGCCAAAAAGTATGGAGAAAGTCCCACCAAGCTACTGATGATGAGATTCGCATGGAGGAATGAGGACAAATTCAATGTTTTACATTGCCTATTTTGCATGGTTTCTATTTTTTAAAACACCTGTCTTATTTTTGTAATTATTAACTTTGAAACACAAACGCTAGACTTCTGGGAAGACCTTGATTGTTTTTTAAACTTCTTAAAACTGTTTTTGATAAATATGTTCCTAAAACCTAGCTGATTTATTCCTGCACAAAGAAAAAGGGCAATTACAAAAAATACTCTCTTCCACTGCCAGTGCGTGTCTGTTTCTGTGCCAGTGTCTGTGGCTCTGGATCAAAAAACATCAGGGTAAACCTAATGGTATTTTTAAAGTTTCAGGAATGCACACCTAAGGGACCAGGAGCACCGGCATATTCCATTTTCTAACTAAGAAGCAGAGAGGACATTGTCTGTCAAATGTATAAAATCACAAACAGCAAAAAGAGGCAACCACTGATTTAATCACTATACCTTTCAGAGACTTAGCAAAAGCAAAAAAATAGAGCTTTTAAATTAAATGTAATATGAATGACCAAGGGTATGTTTTAGGAGAAAATATGAGATCTCAGAACCTAAATACAAGAAACAGGCTGGGCATAGTGGCTTGCTTCTGTTATCCCAGCACTCTGGGAGGCTGAGGTGGATGGTTTGCTTGAGCTCAGGAGTTCAAGACCAGCCTGAGCAAGAGAAAGACCCCCATCTCTACTAAAAATAGAAATACTGGCTGGCCATTGTGATAGGCACCTGTAGTCCCAGCTACTTGGAGGAGCGAGGCAAGGGGATTGCTCCTGCTGAAGAGTTTAAGGTTGCTGTGAGCTATGACACCACAGAGCTCTACCCAGGGTGACAGAGTGAGACTCTGTCTCAAATGCATAAATAAAACAACTCAGATCAATTCACAGATAAATCTGTAATAGGATATGAGAACTATTAAATACAAATCAAATGGATTCTCAGAAATCAAAACCATTTTGTAGAGACTTTTCAGAAACTAAACATGTTGGAAAATGAGGAAAAATTGCCAAGACAGAGTCACAATAATTGTAACATACTTTTTAAATATATATGTTTAACAGATTAACATGTTTAGCAGAATTGCATATGATGTAACATGTCTGGGCTAGTCATAAGAAAATTTCAGGACTTTGTTTAAAAACACAATATAGGTTTTGAAATCTGATAATTAAGACAAAAGACAAAGGATTTATGATGAACATTGTCTGGGGTTGTCTGCATACCACTGCAACTGTATGTGAGCTGATCTTGAAAAGTCTAAATTGGGGCCTTATTTGCATGTGAGATTCGAGCCCAGAGTTCCCCGCCCCACCACTGTGATTGCTTTTGGCCTATAGATACCGGTAACTGTTAGACTCTATAATAAACTTCTGTTGGTGTTCTTGCTAGACAGAATATCACAGTATATTAACCATGGATCATAAATGTTTTAATATATATTCTCTTAGACAGAATTAATATACCCTACTAGCAACAAAAATTCACTTAAATGTTACAATTCCATCTCTATTTCATCAGCTTACCTTCTCTGTTCTAGAAATGGACTAACTTGTCCATTACAATCTCAGAGAGGCATTCTGACATTGTATCATCAGGATCAAATAACCTCAGATGCCTTGTGTGGTGGCAAGTAGAGACAAAACAGATGCGATGCAATAAATGAATATCTGGGCAAATGAGACTGAGGGACACAGATGGGGAAAAAGAGAAAAGAGAGAGAGGATGGGAGAGGGAGAGAAAGAAGGAAAGAGTGAGCAGAGAGCAGTGCACTGGGGCATGCAGGGAGTCAAACTGGATCATTCGCTCCTAAACCCATGGGCATTACACAGTACAAGGTTTGAAAAGCCCAGGTTTCACGTTAGCAATGTGATTTGGTAAAAACGTGATTGATTTAATGTCAGAAGATTTGGCTCTAACGACCACTGTGACCTAAGGTGAGTCACTTAACCTTGGCCTCAGTTTCATTTTAAAATAAAGACATTAGATTAGATTATCTTCAGACTCCTTTCGAGATCTAATACAGTGCACCTTCATTTCTCTTTTTGCTGGCTAGCAATTGTAATCAAATCAAGGACAGAAAAGTACCTTAGCAGATTATCAAATTAATGAGGATAAAATGAAACCGAAGATTTAAAAGCTCCTTTAAAAGTATTGCATTTTACAAGTGTTGGATATTATTATCTTAATATTAATACAAAGTATACAATGGAGAAATTCTAAAAAATAAAAAGCACTTTAGATAAAATTTTCCAAATGTCTAAACGAGAGGCCATTTGACGTTTAAGCAAGTGTCAAATTTGAAATATATTTATGCTTTATCTTTTTCAAATCTTAGGGTTATTTCAAAATTCTATCATGGAGTGATAAGTCATTTATGTTTACCTTTTCAACTTGACTGTAAGCATCTTGAAATTAAAGATCACCTCATTCATCTGTATGTGTACATAACCAATAGCGAGAGAGAAAATATAATGAAAATTACCCATAAACCATGAAGAGACATATTGACTCTATATTCCTTATAAACTGTAAGAGGCTATACAAACTGCCTTGTAAAGTAAAGAAAGAGAAGAAATAGGTTCTCAATAATTGTTGATAAAATTTAAATTATTGGAACTGAGCCATCTGGGTTCAGAGAGTACTACAGGATGAAGATGGGTCTATGAAAGGGTTCTTCTCACAGGTTCATTGCAAAGAGTATTGACTTGCCAAAGACATCTGGCGGGGATAATAATCTTAGATTCCTGATTCTGTAGTAATAGCCATAAAGTGGAGAATCCTAAAAGAAAAAAAATCATGAGATAGAAAAAGAGGAAAAACACATTGTGCAAAATGGGTAAACAATCACTGTTCTCTGGTTTATCAACGCTTCATTTGTGTTTCTGTAAAATGCCCAAAAACAAAATAGCTAGAATCCAGTTCATTTATGAGCGCCCCTTCTAGAGTCTCACGTTCTGCCGGTATTACAATGATGTGTGTCTGAAGTGGTTGGCACACTGTCAATATAAAATTCGAACAAGAAAAAAAAAGCAACAGAACAAAAAGTTTTGGAAAGTAAAATAAAGCTTTTTCCCTGATTTACGCAAATTCAGCCTCCACTCCTTAGCAATAATCTCTGATAATACAATCTGGTGAAATTTCTATAAACCTTACACTATCAATCTCCTCCTACAACATTTTAAGCACTACAAATTTGAATTCCCTCCCACAATATTTGCACATATTCTGATGAGTTCTTCAATGTTCTTCTCCTTTTGCTGGGTAGCAATTGCAATCAAATCAAAGATAGAAAAGCACCTCAGCAGATTATCAAATTAATGAGAATACAATGAAATCAAAGATTTAAAAGCTCCTTAACAAGTATTACATTTCACAAGTGTTGGGTATTATTATCTTCAATATCACTTCAAAGCATCTATTGTAGAAATTCTACATGACTACAGAAGCAATCATTGGTTTTTCTGGCCTATCACTCTTAACTCCTAGTCTTTCCATTACTGCTTGCTAAACCATCTTCTAAAAAGAAAAGTAAAAGGAAAAAAAGTAAGTGATTCTAAGAAATTACTATAAACTATTCAGTAGTAAAATTCAACACATTGAACACTTTCACTAAAAATTCCAACATTTTCCTATTTGGTTTACTGGGGGTTCAAAGCACTTTGCTAACAAAATGTCTGGTACAGTTAGACACAGTAAGTTAGCCTGTAATTAGGAGGTACAGAACCTCACAAGGCTTAATTGGGAATGCCTGCCTTTGATCTGTTTCTTAGATGACAGAAAGCAACCCACATGAGGGGACAAGTTCAAAATGTCAACTGGTAGAATGCACATAATACCTGTGTAATGGCAATCAATTCATCATCAACCAGCTTTTCATGATGACTTTGTCAACTGTCTGATCATTAGTTTCCCAACCACAAACACTGCAGACAGACAGCAAATCATAATAAATGCCAGCTATTAAAGGATAGGAGGGACAATGTAAATAAGACTTCCAAATAAAAAATGAATGTAAAATAAAAAATTTAAAGATCTAAACCTTGCCCTATGATAAAGAACTCCACAACCTCCAAAAATCTCATTTTAAAAACTTATAACAAAATTGCTACATCTTTATCTTCATCATCACAATTATTATTATCATGATATTTACAAGATATGCCACTGAAAGAAACTCAAAATAAATGGAAATAGTCCATCCAAAACCAATGGATTTAGAAAACATACCTTTTAAAATTATGATATTTCTAAACTGGTTTTAGGGGATTATTTTTAATAGAAAATTACCCCAATGGATTTAGTGTGGGGTTTAACATGAAAAGCATTTTAAATACAACTTTTTAGGAAACATATTTACTACAACTATATTACTAAAATTCATTATTTAGTCAGATTACCTGCAAGTTTACTTAGATTTTTGCTATAACGTGGGCCCTGTCCACCATGTTAACACCACAGGGTAGCAACACTGTCAACTTGATTGAAGATGAGAAGTACCAGCTCTGAAAATTGAAAGAGTGCTGCAGGGAATTAAATTTGAAGGACAGACAAAGGTCTGTGGTTGAGAGTGTGTGTGTGTTTGCAAATAGTGACTGGCAAATATGTAGTGCTTTTTTTTTTTGTAGAGACAGAGTCTCACTTTATCACCCTCGGTAGAGCACCGTGGTGTCACAGCTCACAGCAACCTCCAACTCCTGGGCTTAGGCGATTCTCCTCCCTCAGCCTCCAAGTAGCTGGGACTACAGACGCCTGCCACAACGCCCAGCTACATAGCGCTTATTTTCAAACTTGCACAATCAAGATTTCTCAGGTATCCATGCTAACAGGGAAGAAAAAAACATTGAATATTTTAATACACAAATCATCCCTAAACTTCATTTAACCTACTAACAACTAGCTAAGCCAAATGTTACCCACCCCAATAGCTAGAGCAGGTGACTCTAAGATATGAAGTTACATTTCTTAAATTCCAGAACAGGAATTAAAAAGAAGGAACCCCAGATGCACAGATAACCAAACACCCTAAATCAGCGGTTCTCAACCTATGGATTGTGACCCCTTTGTAACAATGAAAATACATCCTGCATATCAGATATTTACATTACGATTCATAACAGTAGCAAAATTACAGTTATGAAGTAGCAAGGAAAATAATTCTATGGTTGGGGGTCACCACGACATGAGGAACTGTATTAAAGGGTCGCGGCATTAGGAGGCGCTAGGAAGGATGAGAACCCCTGCCCTAAATAATCTAGTGGCGGCCACATTTTTCTAAACTCTGAGAGGCACAGATGCGTTTCATTCTCATCCTTAATTTTTAGCCTTTAGATATAGGGCGTGCATTCCCCCATTGAGAAGGGAACAGAAGGAACTCCTGGAAAGTATTCACCTCTTCCCCAACGGTGTTGTTTCTGATGATTTAATATGACAAGCCACTGTTGGCAACAACTTCTCTGCCAAACTCAAACTTTATAGCACCCGTCCACTTTTCCAGCAAAACTATCTCCTTCCCATGATGAGACCTAACATAATATATTTCCTAGAGTCATTCCAAAACACACATCACAGCATTCTCTACATTATAGAAGTGGCCACATAAGCCAAAGAACCTAAATCAATATTTGCATTTGTGTACATTCAGGTCAACTGCACACACTTTCATGAAAGGTAGTAGTTAAAATACTGGTTTAGAATCAGACAGACCTGGAGTCCATGTGTGACCCAGCCTGTTAACTGTGTGAGCGTAAACAATTTACTCAGCTTCTTGGAGTCTCAGCTTTCTCATATATAATACTGGCAAAATAGAATTATCATTGTCAAGATTAGATAGAATAACATATATAATGTTCACTTTGCTCCTTAACCTCACAGTGGTTCTCAACCTTCCTAATGCCCTGACCCTTTAATACAGTTCCTTATGTTGCGATGACCCCCAACCATAAAATTTTTATGCTGTTATGAATTGTAATGTAAATATATCTGATGTGTAGAAGGTATTTAGGCGACCCCTGTGAAAAGGTCATTCCACCCACAAAGGGGTCGCGACCCACAGGTTGAGAACCGCTGCTCTAGAATATGGAGCTTTACCCATGACACCAGCTGCTACCCTGGCTTCAGCTTGTTGTTGTAACTGTTGTTTTATTTACCTTCTATTTACATGTATTACATATGTAAATGTATATTTAATTCTACTTTTTCTTCTTCCCTCTTTCACTCATTGAAAGGTAGCTTCACTCATAACCTGGCTAGCAGAGAAAAGTGAACTATAAAACAGAAAATAAGAGAAATAAACTCACAACACAACTACCAGCTTTGTTTTGCTTAATTAAACACCTGTGGCCTAACTTGTTCTCTCTAAGAATTTTTCTCAGCCTTGAAGAGCCATAAGTGGACAGTAGGGGTGTGAGCTCTCTGCCTCAGCTCTTGCCACACAGAATCCGAAGACCGATAAAGTCGGCCTCACAGAGAAAAGAGAAAAAAAAAACAAGAGCACCTGTAGTGGCTTCCCAGCCCTTCTGGTGCCAGTCTGAGGGTGCCCCCAGGGGAGGAGCCAGTTTGAAGTTGAAAACACCAAGGGCTTCTCCTCAGGGCCTGGAAACTTACACTCTTTCACTTGAGTGCTGTAGTCACACCCTCCTTTTCTTGCTCTTTCTTGGAAAAAAGTAAAATAAATTTTCTTTTAGACCATTCCACTACTGGTGTGAGAATTGTTTCTCCACCCCACACTGAGAGTCCTCAATCTCATCTAGTTTTTTTTTTCTTCTCTTCCTTGGGTTTTCTCCCACCAACCCCCAAATCTTTCTCTCCTGAGTAAAAGTAGAAAAAGGAATATGGTATAATGAGGAAAGTAGATAGAAAAGTGATCAGAATTTGGAGAGAAAGACAATTAATCTCACATTCCTCTTTCACCCATCTACCCCCCCCACACACACAATACTTGGCCCTGATTCATTCAATCACTCCACACCAACGTAAGACCAGTAAGCTAAAACACTGGGCTCTATACTGAAGTGACCAGATCTGAGTCCCTAATTTTGTCTTTTAGTATTTTGTATAACCATATGATTTAGCCTCACTTGGCAGCTGAAAAGTAATTTTTCTCATTTGGTTGTCTCATTTTTGAGAAGGTTTTGTTGCAAACATAAGTCTGCTGACAGATATAGATATAAAATTATTCTGGGTTCTTTCCCTAAAATCTTAAAAGAATAGAATCTGAGTCACCGACTTTCTCCCAAAAATAAAAATACAAATAATCTGATCAATATAATGTCCACATCCCAAGAATTCCAGAAGAGAAAAAACTTTCTTTGACTTCAGCTAATTGAAATAGAGAGTATGGAAGTAATTGCTCTAATCACCTCTTCACTTTGCCTGCCAGAGGCTCAGATAGTGTCTTAAAATAACCTGACTCAGAAAACTTCATTTACTGTGGTTCTAGAACATTTTAGCAGATGAATATTTTTTTTCCTGATAGGAGCATACAAAAATAACTATAATAAAATCCATAAGAGTAGCATTATTTTATAAATTGGATACTGAATTTCTGTCCATGAGGACAATTTTAATGACAATGACGGTAACATAGATAAATCAAACACTTGATTTAGGGCTCATGCTGTTCCTTATTCCCTCACCTGTTCAGAGGCGAATCCCTTACCCACTTGGTGGACAGAGACTTGGACTCTTCCGTCCTGCCTGCCATGTTGACCATGCCTCTTCAGATCTTTTACATCTCCCATCTTACAATGGATAAACTTTTCTGAGTCTCAATTCCCTTGGAAGAAAAATCTGCTCATTTCATGGGCAAAACACCTTTAACTCTCTTGTGTGTTCCACAAAAGCCTCTCACGGGGACATTTCCCTAGTAGGAACCAAACATAAAATCGCTGTGCTCATGTTTCCATAGGTCAAGGAACACATTTTCTTTTCTACAGAAAGTTTTCATAAGGCTTAATTTTACATTGGTACATCCTTGTTCAGTTCCTTTTGTGCTTTGATAAACACTGAAGTAACACCATTTTATATCATTAAAATACTGGTCTACTTGGCGGCGCCTGTGGCTCAGTGAGTAGGGCACCGGCCCCATATACCAAAGGTGGAGGATTCAAACCCAGCCTTGGCCGAACTGCAAAACAAACAACAACAACAAAAAAATACAGATCCACAGGCCAGGCACTGTGTGTGACTCACACCTATAATTCCAGCACTCTGGGAGGCCAAGGCTGGTGGATTGCTTGAGATCAGGAGTTCAAGACCAGCCTGAGTAAGAGCAAGACCCCCGTCTCTACTAATGGAAAAACCAGCTGGGCATGGTGGCAGGTGCCTGTAGTCCCAGCTATTGGGCAGGTGAAGGCAAGTGGATTGCCTGAGTTCAAAAGTTTCAGGTTGCTGTGATGACACCACTACACGCTACCCAGGGCAACAGAGGGAAACTGCCTCAAAGAAACAAATTTAAACAAAAAACCAGATATAGAGAGAGTACCAGAAAAATATATGCATATTTTAAGAAAGGAATAATCTGTATTAATTTTGCAATACTCAATTCAAGGTTGACCTCTGCAACTGACTGTGAGAGGTGCTCGACGCCACTGTATTCCTCTTTTGTTATCAGTATATATTGAGTGTTACAATTTTAACGTGGTTTTTCCTTTCTTAAAACATGTGTATATGTTTTTGGCACCCTCTATTTATGTGGCAGGAGCTTGCTCTCTTCTTCAACTTTTTTATGTGTGGATATCTTTTATCCTCAACCAAATAATTAACGCCATCGTGTGCATACCATACTTTTTAGATGCTCACGTAGTGCCTGACATATAAAAAGTGCTAAACAAAAACATTCATGTATTCCGTCGTCAAGTATTTATCGAGCATCTATTGTGCAACACCCATGGCCCAGCACCAGGAATACAGCAGTCAAGATGCAGACTCAGTCAGTGACTGTGAAGTTTACCATCTGGAAAGGAGACTTAAGCAAATATTTGCTTTATATTCACTCACCAAATATTTCTGAGCACTCCCTTATGAGTCAAGAAAAATGATTACCCCAATATTTTTATATTTACAATATTGATCACTGTTAAATAAAGTAAACAAGGTGTCATGAGGTCACGTAGGTGACATATTTAGTGATAAGAGCAGGTCTTTAAGAATTCAGTCAGGGCGGTGTCCATAGCTCAGTGGGCAAGGCGCAGGCCATGTACACCTAGGTTCAAACTCAGCCCCAGCCAGCTAAAACAATGACAACTACAACCAAAAAAAAAAATAGCTGGGCATTTGTGGCAGGTGCCTGTAGTCCCAGCTACTTGGGAGGCTAAGGCAAGAGAATCACTTAAGCCCAAGAGTTTGAGGTTGCTGAGAGCTGTGACACCACCGCACTCTACCCAGGGCGACAGCTTGAGACTCTGTCTCAAAAAAAAAAGAATTAAGTTGAGACGTGTTACTGAACTCTTGAAAATGTGAGGGGTTAGAGAGGTCTCGGCTGCTCCTATGGCCCAGGTGAGAGGTCTCCATCTGCACCTGCCTTTGCCAAGATGCCCTTCACCTACATCCATGCCCTTCACCTACATCCATGCACGCTGCACCACCCTGCAAGTTTCTGTGACCATCGTTAACTTCTGTGGTCCATTCCTCTGTAATGAAATTGTTCAAAGAATCATCAAAACAAAATCTGGATATACAAGTCAGATAATAAAACCTTGCTTTTAAAAATAATATTAAGATGGGAGCTGCCATTATCCTCATTTGCCAGAAAATTAATAAACTCCCTTTCCTATCCCCCCTAAAAAAAAATTAAATTTTTGACTAAGTAGCTGGTGTGTGAGTGACTTAGAAAATACTATGGTAGCTGATGGTACATGCCCTATTGAAACTCCTACCCTCATACACTATTAAAGGGGGCAGCAAGACATCGACCCACGAATGGATTAATAAATTGTGGTACATGTATACCATGGAATACTATGCAGCCTTAAAGAAAGATGGAGACTTTAGCTCTTTTGTGTTTACATGGATGGAGCTGGAACATATTCTTCTTAGAAAAGTATCTCAAGAATGGAAAAAAAAGTATTCAATATACTCAACCCTACTATGAAGCTAATCTATAGCTTTCATATGAAGGCTAAAACCCAGTTATAGCACAAGAAATGGGGAGGGGGGCAAAGGGGGGGAGGGGGGAGGATGGGTGGAGGGAGGGTGATTAGTGGGATCACACTTACGGTGCATCTTACAAGGGTACAAGTGAAAATTACTAAATGTAGAATATAAATGTCTTCATATAGTGATTAAAAGGCCATGAAGGCTATGTTAAATAGTTC
>CAUYRH010156326.1:0-16183 GCA_963574655.1 Perodicticus potto | reverse complement strand
GGTTTTTCTGGAGCAACTTGCTTTTTCCTCTTTAACTTTTTGTCAACTTCACTGTCTGAATCACTGCCAGAAGAGCTTGAAGAAACAAGTTCCTTTGATTTAGGCATTGCTCTGCTCCTGCAGTCTTGCACCCTCCTGCTCGCTCGCTCGCGACTCTACTTTTACTTTTTTAATGGAGTCAACAGAAAATGTTAAATTACACATGCAGCCTGCATTTCTATCGGACAGGGCTGACTTAGAGGAATTGAGTAACATTAGCAGCAAGCTATTCAATAAAGCTTTATCATTTTCTCATTTGTATTCTTGGATTGCAAAACCTCGTCTTTATTCCCTGTGCATCTTTACAATCACTGTCCTTTATTGGACCTTGAGACCTAGGAAGTTTGGTGTATCACGAGGAAGAGAAGCTGTGGATCCCAACCTACTCTGTGACTACTCCTGGAGAAATCTGGGCTTTAGATATGCTATTCATAAAATAAAAGTTAATCCTATCGGGGGGGTTGCTGTGAGGACTAGATAAGGTAATGTACTCTCATATTTTCTGAAAAGAAAGTTGGAAATCAAAGAAAGATGAAGGGGATCCCTAAATGTTGTTTCTTATCCCTTTGCCCTTGAATATGAAGACAGTAAAAGCTCAGAACCAGAGCTCTTCAGGAGACAATGCTGAAGGAATGGTGGCAGTCTGGCTGGAAGTGGCATGTTGGAATTTAAGATTTCAGACTCAGAAATTTCCTTCTATGGCCTTCAGCCAGGGCATGAGCCAAGAATTCTGATACCACCTTGGGTTGGGTTAGCTTTTCATCTCGCTTGAGCATCCTTAGAAACAAGACGCTGTTTCTTTGGCTGCTGTAAGGAAGAAAGATTTATCTTTTATGATTATTCTTGTGTATTCATAGCAAGTTCATGCCTGAAGCCCCTAAATTAGCATCTGGTAGTTAAGGTTACCAACTCATCCCAGTTTGCCTGGAACTTTCCTGGGTTTAGTGCTGAGAATCCTATACCCTGGGAGACTCCTTATTCCTGAGCAAACCAGGACAAACCAGGACAATAACCTACAGTAATTGTAAAACTCAGTTTTCTGGACCTGCCCTTGCTAGAAAAATCACCATGGGACATGTGTAAAGATACAGATCTCTGGGACCCACCTTCTCACTCAGAATCATCAGGGCAGCAATTCCAAAATTGGGACCCAAGTTCCCTAGGTGCCTTTGAAACCCAGCCAGGTTTAGGAACATAAATGAGCACTATTTGGCTCGGCACCTGTGGCTCAATCGGCTAAGGCGCCAGCCACATACAACTGAGCTGGCGGGTTCGAATCCAGCCTGGGACTGCCAAACAACGATGATGGCTGCAACCAAAAAAAAATAGCCAGGCGTTGTGGTGGGCGCCTGTAGTCCCAGCTACTTGGGAGGCTGAGGCAGGAGAATCACTTGAGCATAGGCGTTGGAGGTTGCTGTGAGCTGTGATGCCACAACACTTTACCCACGGTGAAAACTTGAGGCTCTGCCTATAAATAAATAAATAAATAAATAAAATAAATAAGCACTATTATAATTTTTTTACTTAAACATTAATTTTTATTTTTTTAAATTAAATCATACCTGTGTACATTAGTGCAACTGTGGAGTACAATGTGCTGGCTTCATATACAATCTGAAACATTTTCATCAAACTGTTTAACATAGACGATTAGCCCATATAATGAAATCCCAAAACCAGAGATGCTGGCATGGATGTGGAAAAAAGGGAACACTTATACATTGCTGGTGGGAATGCACACTAATACGTTCCTTTTGGAAGGATGTTTGGAGCACTATTATTTTGTTGTGTAGGTAGGGAAACTGTGGTCCAGAGAAGGGCATTTCAAGGGACAACATTGGTACCTTTAAAGGCCCTACACTGAGATGATTATAATGTCTTCTTCCTCATAATAATCCAAATAATAATAATATGAAATGGTCTATAAAGTTAAGCAAAGTTCTGATTTCCCTTCCTTGAGGTCTATTTTTATCCTTTTTTTTTTTTTTTTAAGTACATAAAGCATTTTGTGGGTGTTTCCCTTATGTACTTGTGCTCACAGCCTGAACTTGGTCTATATGCTGGTGATTCAGTCCTGAGCAGTGATGTACCCAAGTGGAAAGCTTGAACCCATGTGCCTTTTAATGAGGGGAGGTTTCTGTAGTCACCGCTGTTTAAAGAACTCTGGGCTCCTCCTCTTAGACCTAAAGGAAGGTCTCTGCTCAGGCCTGCCCAGGTGTGCACTACCTCTCTGATGCCTCCTTCCAGAGCCTTTCTGCTGTAGGTAGTGGCCAAGGATAGAGAGTAACTCAAGCCCCTACAGTGCATCTTACAAGGGTACAAGTGAAAATTACTAAATGTAGAATATAAATGTCTTCATATAGTGATTAAAAGGCCATGAAGACTATGTTAAATAGTTCAATGAAAATATTTCCGATTGTATATGAAGTCAGCACATTGTGCCCCATGATGGCACCAATGTACACAATTATGATTTAATAAAAATTTAAAAACAAACAAAAAAAAGCTTGTGTGAGAGTAAGGATTGTTGGTGAGAAGGTGAAGGGACACAGGCCCCACCAAATTCTCCATTACAGCAGGACACCAGGATAAAATTCAGTGCCCTTTGGTTGCCAATTCAGTAAAAAAAAAAAAAAAATGAGTCATCTATTGCAATACACTGACACTTCTTGTGAGTCCATCTATGGCCCAATCTTGTTCAATCCCTTCTAAGAAATACTATTCAGCATGGAAATAGCTTCAGCTCTGGAACTGGATGAACTGTGTCCAAAGATCAGCTTTGCCACCTACTAACATGTCACTTAATTCCTCTGAGCCTGTCTGAAATGGGGTAAAAGCACCACTCCTACATAGTATTGTAAATACTAAGGGTAAGTAAGATATGCAAACATATCAGGTGCACAGCAGGATTTCATAAATAATGCATAATCATAATAATATACTGCTATGGTTTGTGTGCCCTGAAGATCATTTAATACCCAATGCAATAGTGTTGGGAGGTGGGGCCTAATGGAAGCTGTTTAGGTCATAAGCGCTCCCCCCCCATGAAAGAATTAATGCTGATTATAAAAGAGCTGGAGGCTATGCATTGGAGCTCTTGCTCTCTCTCACCATGTGATGTCTCCCACCACGTTATGATGCAGGAAGAAGGTCCTCACCAGACGCAGTCCCTTGATCTTGGATTTCCCGGCCTCCAGAACCATGAGCCAAATAAATTTCTATTGTTTCTAAATTACCCAGGCTATGGCATTCTGTGATAATAGCACAAAATAAACTAAGACAGAAAATGGGTAGTAAGAGTAGTGCTATTGCTATAACAAATACAGTACTTGAAAACATGTCAGTAGCTTGGTAACTAGGTAATGGAAGAGGCTGGAAGACTTTGGAGGAGCAGGCTAGAAAAAGCCCAGAGTTCTGAGTGGAGAATAAAGGACAATTGTATTGAGGGCTCAGAAGAAGACAAGAACTGTAGGAAGAGCCCAAATCTACGATTACTTAAGTGGTCGTGATTAGAAGGGTGGTAGAAATATGGACAGTAAAGACAATGATGATTAGGTCTCAGATGGAAATGAGGAACAAGGTATTGAAAACTGGGGTAGAGGCCATCCTTGTGTTATAGAGTTGCAAAGAGCTTGATGGAATCGTGTCCATATCCTAGGGCTTTGTGGAAGGCAGAATTGAAGAGTGCTGAGTTAGGATATCTGGGGAACAAATTTCTCAGCAAACTACTGAAAGAGCTGTATGGCTACTTTTAGCCACTTATAGTAAGATGTGTGAGAATAGGAATGATTGAAGGACAGAATTTATAATTAAATGGGAAGCAGAGTAGAAAAATTTGGAAAATTCTCAGCCTTGCCATGAAAAAAGTGAAAAGGCATCTTTAGGAAAGAAAATCAAGGTTAGGGCCAAGCAATTATTTATTTGCTAAAGAGATTAATATGGATGAAAGGGAGCCAGGTGCTATTTATTAAGAAAATGGGAGAAAGACCCTGAAGGAATTCAGAGATCTTCAAGGCTACCCCTTCCATCATGGGCCCAGAACAGAACCTTGGAGCAAAGTTTCCAGAGAGGTGCCTGAAGTCAGCATTCACTGCCCTGAAACTGCCTTATGTGTCTGATCCCACGTTCCAGTCCATCCTCCTCAGCTACCCCTACTATAGTTCAAGTGGTCCCAGGTGGGGCTCAACCCACTACTGTAGAGGGTGGAAGCAGTAAGTCTTGGCAGCGTCCACATGGGGTTAAGTTTGCATGTTCACAAAATGCAAGAACTGTGGGGGCCTGGCTGCCTCCACCTAGATTTCATAGCATATCACAGACAGCTGGGGGCCCAGGAAGAATGTGTGGCAGGGACAGAGAGCAATGCCTAGTGAAGAAGTGTGAGTGGGCCCATCCCAAAGACACCGGAACTGTAGAGCCACTAGCATGTAACTCCAACCAGGGAAAGGAGTTGGAACTAGTTTTCCTAGTTTCCAACTAGGAAAACGACTGCAACCCACAAGAGCTGCTGGCTGGACTCCAGCACAGCCATAGGAGTGGGGCTGCCTGAGGCCTTGAGGGCCCCACACCTCCCCCAGTGTGTCCAGGATGCAATGCCACTCCATGGAGCCGGAGGAAATCATGCTCCATCTTGAATACAGCAGAACTGTGGTTCTCAACCTTCCTAATGCTATGCTGTATTTTCAGTGTTACAAAGGGGTCGTGACCCACAGGTTGAGAACCGCTGCAGTAGAACCTCTGTAAGTTGAACACCCAAGGTACTATAACAACCTGGTCTACATACAGAGGTGTCAACATAAGGAACTAGGCCTACTGTGCTGATACATACAGTACAGTGTGTGTCTGGTCTATGGAAATTAGGTCAACCTAAGGAGGTCAATGTGATGGCCAGCTATGGAGGTTCTATTTTGTTGTGCTCCAGTTGGGTTTTGGGCTTTCTTGGGTTCTCTAACTCCTTTTCTCTCACTTGTTTCCTCCTCTGGGAATGGGAATGTCTATTATATGCCTGTCCTACCATTGCATTTTGGGAGCAGGTAACTTCAATTTCACAGGTTCATGGCTGGAAGAGAATTTGTCTCAGGACGAATTCCTGCCTTGAGTCTCACTCATATATGATTTAAATGAAACTCTGGACTTTGGACTTTTTTTTGAGACAGAGTTTTATTTTGTCACTTTGGATAGAGTGCTGTTGGCATGATAGCTCACAGTAAACTCAAACTCTTGGGCTCAAGCGATTCTCTTGCCTCAGCCTTCCCAGAAGCTGGGCCTACAGGTGCCTGCCACAACGCCTGGCTATTTTTACAGAGAGGTCTCGCTCGGGCTTAGGCTGGTCTCCAACCTGTGAACTCAGGCAATCTACCCACCTTGGCCTCCCAAGTGCTAGGATTATAGGCGTGAGCCACTGTGCCCAGCCTCGGACTTTTGAGTGGTGCTGAAATAAGACTTTGTGGCCATTGAGATGGAGTGCATATATTCTGTATGTGAGAAGGACATAATTTGGGGGGCCTGGAGAAAAATGCTGTGGTTTGAATATGTCACCTAAAGTTTGTGCCTGATGGGAGTGTGTAGGTCAGGAGACTCCACCCTTATAAATGGACTAATGTTGACCATGAAAAGGCTTGAGGCTGTTAGTTTGACCTCCTGCTCTCTCTTGTTGTGTGATAGCTTTGTCATGTTATGACACAGCAAGAAAGTCATCACCAGATGTGGGCTCATGCTTGGCTTTCCCAGTCTGCAGAGCCGTGAGCCAAATAAACTTCCATTGTTTATAAATTACCCTGCCTATGGAATTGTTACAGCAGACAAAAAAGACTAAGACATATACATAATGTGCCTCATATATATTAAGGGCTCAGTTGGTGTCTGTCTCAAAGACAGACTCTGCTCCCTATTGACTGTGGGTCCCCAATGGGAAGATTCTACGTGAATAAAAATAAAAGTGTGTTACACAGAGAGAAGCAAAGACATTCAGGCAGTTGGTATTTTCTGGCTGTGAGGCCTGCCCCAGTTTATTTTGGCAGCTGCTTCCACCATCAGTGATGGAAGGATAAAGGAGAGAAAAATTGCAGTGAAACAAATGGATAGACCAAAGAGGGGAGGCTGTTTGGCTCCAGCTTCCAAAGGAGAACCCAGCTGTCCCTGTGGTTGCCATGCAGTGGGTCCCCAGGTTCTAGTCCAGCCCTTTTATGCAAGAACTGGACATTTTCCAAAATAACCAGACTTTGGGGAGTTCAGGTCATTGAACTAATATCAATCTATAGACTCACTCCAAATGGCAACTGCTTCAGCATGATTGCTGCATAACAAGCCATCCGAAAACCTCGTGACACTGACAGTCATTCATTTGTTCCTGATCCTGCAAGCACGGCTAGGTGCAGTTGGGAGGCTTGTCTCTGCTCCATGGGAGGTCATCTGCAGTCATTCTTACACGGTGGCATTCAGCTGGCAGTTTGACTGTTGCTAGGAGATCCCAGATGGGCTTGCGTCCACGTCTGGCACTTCATGGTGTCACAGCTGAGGTGGTTGGGCTGCCTGGGGTAGGGGGTGTGGCATCTCTCTCTCCACGTGGCTTCTTATCCTCCAGGGGCTTACTTTGGGCTTCCTGGATGTGGGGTCTCAGGACAGCAGGAGATAGAGATTAGAAGCTGCACACCTCTCACAGGGGTCTTCTCACCACATTCTCTCTGTCAAAGCAGTCACAGGTCAACCAGACTCAAGGAGGGGGAGATAGACTCCACCGCTTGAAGGTGTGACAACCGCACTGCCAAGCATGGAGAAATAGGGAGAGGTGATGCATGGATGGTTAACGTTATAATGATCATTCTCTAGGGTGTGACCTTCAATGCCTCTGTCTTTTGACCCTGATATACTTAAACTCTTGGGGTGTACTTCTACACTCCAAATTCTTTTGGGTGTGACCCTCAATGCCTCTGTCTTTTGACCCTGATATACTTAAACTCTTGGGGTGTACTTCTACATTCCAAATTCTTTTCTGAATACTCAAGACCCTTTGCTTTCTCTGGGTCTCCTTTGGCAGGGCTCAGCATAAACAGGAACTCAAGCCCTGCACTCAGCCAGTCCTAGGTGGCAACCTGGCCCCACCACTCCCAGCTGTGTGACCTTGGGCAAGTCTGTTAGCCTCTGTGTCTCATTTCCTCCACTGTTAATGAGGAAGCTGAAGCTCGCCAGTAGGACTGCTGTGAAGATGAAATGAGATACAGCAGCAAAGTGCCTGACACAGAAGCTGTCTGGCTCTGGAAGATGAATGCTAAGTCTGGTCCTGGCCCCCCTCCATCCTCAGCTGCTGCTCTGCCTGGTGAACACCCACTTGTTTTCTTAGGACACATCTTTTGCTAACGTCTCTGCTGAATCCCTCCAACCTTCAACCCAAGGATAACCCATCATTCCCTCCTTTTGAGTCCCATAGACCTTTGAAATATCTCAATTATGTCACAGGTTACGCTGACGCACACTTATCAAGTACATGTGTGTCTCCAAAAGAGGGAATTATTGCATCCAGGAGTCAGGTCTTACTCATTCTTTTCAGTGCCTAGCACACAGTGGGTGCTTTGTATGTGTTTGGAGGAATGAATGAATGCTTGGAGTTCTCAGAACTCTGGGACCCCCTTCATGCTTTTAGGACCCCCCTGTCAGCCCTGATTGCCCAGAAGAGGAGTGGGAAAATAAACAAAACAAAACAATACAAGCATCTGGTTTTGTCCTGGTGATGTGGCCAGTGCCAGTGCCATGCTGGCTCCTTTAGGGTAGAACGCCCAGCCACTGCTGTGTCCCAGTCTGAGATCCTGGTGAGGGCTAAGACAGGGTGATTATGCTTTAAAAATTAAGTTTTCAAGTGGGAAGCCCAACTCAGCACCCTGCTGGCTCAGGAGGAATTAGTCCTTGCAACTGAGGCTTCTAAAAGTACATAGGCTTGGGTTTCACAGACTCTGCAAACCTGGGTCAATTCCCTTGCCTCTGAACTTTCATTTCTTCATCAGTAAAATGAGAAAAGTGGTAACTCTGTGGAAAGTCGATTGCAAGGATTAAATAAGATCAGATAGGTGCTATAGAACGGGCCTAGTACATCAGGTCCTTCCATGGCTCAAAAAAGTCTCAGATATATGACTATTGCCCTGGCAGAGAAATTATTCCATAAAATACATAATGACTGAACTTGTCAAGTGCCTCCCTAGACCTCTTATGAAGATTATTGGAGTCTGGGAAATTAAAAAATGTAAATGAGTGCTGGATGGCTGCTAGGTTCACTCACTGGGTAACGAATCCTGGAGCTAACTGGTGAGCAGTTAACATGTGCTGGGGAACTGTTCTAAGCATTACATCAATTCACTTAGTTTTCACAACCACACTGTGCAGATGATACTATTATTTTTCTCATCTTACAGAGGAAGAAAGTGGGGCCCAGAGAGGTATAGAGCGTCCATAAAGTTCGTGTGTGATTTACCATGTTAAACTATTTTAAATCGCACACGAACTTTAGGGATACCCTGTATATACATTTACTCGGCTGGTCAGTGACAGAGCTGGGAATTCAACTCAAGCTGTCTCACTTTACAGCCTGTGCTCTGAACTTGGATGCTACACTGCCTAGAAGTGGCTTCTTCTTGTCTAGTTTGACAGCATTTATAACACGAATCCATGCTTCAGCAGCAACAAGAATACCCACTGACGTAAAGCACTTGCCAAGTGGGACACTTCACTTGGCCTTTCCCAGAATTGGGAACAGCTGTATGTGATCAGGAGTGTCATTTTCATCCTCCAGATGAGGAAACTGAGATATAGTGATAGCAGAGACCCCTTCAAGGGTAGTGAAGGTGAGAGAGGAATTTAGGTGGAGCCCATCTTTAACCATCATGCTGTTACTACAAGCCAAGAATGGGTGCAGAGGCATGGATGTTTGGAATGACCCAAGCTTAGTCAAGGATGTCAATTACTGCCAACCAGCACACTTCGAATCCGTGACAGCTGTGCAGTGCAGTCACTCAGAACGCGCAGCATTTTCCCAAAGCTCCTCCAGGCAGGGCTTCTTCTGCAGCCCCAGGAGGCCCCTCCTTGGCCCTTTAGCACCTCTCCCCTCCTCCCCTTCACCCAGGGGTCTCCCTGGAGCAGAACTTATTCACATGGGTCCCCAGGCCTCCAGTAGTTCCTTGCATTGATCTCAGGGGGGGTGAAGAACTTGGAGGGGAAAAATAACATCTCTGTGTTTGCCAATCTTAACTGAAATCAGCACTTCCTCTACTCGCATGTCACCAGTAGAAATAACAGATAAATTTCCATCACGTTATGTGGTTGCAGACGCCTGGAAACACCATCCACACCTATCACCCTTTCAAAATGATGGTCCTTATTAGATCTGCCACTAGATCTTAGTATATTTAATGCCTTAATAAAGAAGCATATATATTGCTAAATTATAAATTTGTGTTTTTAATCGTTTGATGCAATTTTTAATATAATTAGTACACTTTGAACTACTATGTATTTCTGTTGCATGCACTAAAAACCGGTATCCCAGAAGGGGTCTATAAGCCTCAGCAAACTTCCAAAGGATCTATGGCTCATGAAATATTTACAGCAATTCTTTGAGGTTGGAATCTGTGATCATGGATTATGATTCCTATTTTACAGATGATGAGGCACAGAGAGGTCAAGAAAACTGTCCAAGGACACACAGCTAGTAGGTGAAGTGCATGGATCTGAACCCAAGGAGTCTAGAGCAGAGCCTGCTCCCTTGGCCAGCACACTGGGTGAGGGCCCCTTGTGCCCTAGTGGGCTGCCAGACCATTCTTCCATCTGGCACTTTCCTCATCCATCTCTCTCAGTCTCCCTGAGTGCCTTCAGGGCTGGGACTATTTTTTATTTACCTCTGAATTCCTAGGACCTAACTCAGTGCTGAAACGAAGAAAGGTTTCAAATAAAATTTTTTTAGTGAATGTGTTTCTAACCCATAAATGCCTTGTAGGTTGTGGGTGCAGAGAGCTTTTCTTTTCTGATGGAATTTTACTGCATGAAAGAGAAAAAAAAGGCCCCAAACCAAATAATTCATCTACATTTTATAATGGCGTTAGTACAGAATCTTGCATTTTTATAGTACTTTTGATGTTGCCAAGAGTTTTTATATCTCTTTGACTTAAACCTCAAAGTGCAGTGGTGAAGGGCAGAGGCTGCTGAGCCCGGCGGTGGCCCGAGTACAAACCCAGCTCTGCCACTCCCTGGCTCCCTGGCTGACATCACTGAGCCCAGTGACCTCATCCATAACATGGGGACAGTAACAACTGCCTTATAGAATGTTGCTGGGATTAAGGAGATGAGGTATATTGTTTAGAACAGGTTTCTGGTACCTTGTAAGGCCACGGTAAACTTGGCTAGCCTCCAAGAGCAGTGTAAGGATGTCAGGTGTTGGCACTGCCACGGAGCAAGGCCATCAAGACAGTGGGCTGCTGTGAAGTTAGAACTGGATTCTGGTTCCATCTCAGCCATAAGCCTGGGACAAGACTGTTCTTGTCTGGGCCTTATTCTCCTGATCTGCAAAATAAGGGGACAGGACAGAATCAGTGCACATGGGCTCAGCAGTCCTTCTTCACAGGAAAGTAGGGATGGAACCAAAAGTAGAAATGAAAAGTGTGCTGGCAGTTTGGAGGCAGGGACCCCTCGCCCTAAGGGGCTGCTTGAAGACAGTTGGAATGCCTGGTTGAACCAGAGCTTAGCTCCAGAGAATAAAGGCTGGAGTAGACCTGCAGATTTGTCTACTTTGGTGGGAAGAGTTAAAAATAAAAGGTGTGTGTGTGGGTGGATGGGAGGGTAGTGGATTTCAGTGTGTTTGGACAGGGTCTGGCCAGTGAAGGCAACTGACTTGAACCCTGTTCAAGCTCCCTCCCTGGCCCCTGCTCAACTCTTGGGGTGTATAATTCTCTAGGGAGCGTCAGGATCTTCCCCTTCACCCTCTTTCTCTCCCCCTTCCACCTCCGTCTCCCCTCCCGCCCCTGTCTCTCTGATCTGTTCCCTTCTTTCCTCTAACTTATGGTTATGGGTCCTAAAGTTTTCTTGTATTATAACATTGGTACAAAAGGCTGACCACATAGGCCTCTTTCTGCCAGCCTGCTGCCAGCTCTCTAAAGAGCCGAGCTATGATCAGAACCCATGGGAAGCCCCTTCCTACAAATGCATTTGTGAGCCCCTGTGAGAATGCCCTTCCAGCCCATAGCCAGGCTAAGGAAAACCTACTGAGCAGACCTGCTCCCCCAAATGATGTCTTGTGTGTTAAATTATCTTCTATTATTGCCAGAAAAAAGGCTTTTAAAAGAGGTTAACATGGGATTTAATGAATATAGTGTAATAATATCCCTTGCATCAAATTAAAATTCTAAGTCTGCCACATGAAACAAGTGTATTATGAGTATCCAACATTATATATTATTATTATTGGACTGCTTCATTGCCCTACGTACTTAGAAATAAAAGAAACAGCTCCAAGTCCTGCATTTGAATTGGCAAGCTTCTCCTTCAGAACAGAAGTCTGGGAAGACCAGGAGCATGCCCACCCTGCTGAGGAGAGTCTAGGAAATTAGAAAATATCCTTATGATAAAGCAGAAAGATACCAGATGTATAGACAACAGTGTTTTGTGAAAACAGCAGAAAGGAGAGGAAGTATGAATCTGGGTTCTAAAAGGTTCAATCCATATGCTGTGTGACTTTAGGCAAGTTACTTTACCTTTCTGAGCCTCCATTTCTCCACACTGTTAGTCTGGGTAAAGGACAATTGTGAAGATAAATTAAAATTGCACTTGTGGAAGCACTTGGTAAACTAATGGGTTACTGAATTCTGAGGATTAAAAACAACTAAAAGTTCGCTTTGTTGATTTCTTCTCTATTCCTATCCCTCCCCCACAACTGAAGGCTGGATGACATCTATATATAATATTAAATAATAGTAACCTCTATTTGTTAAATACTTATTAAGAGCCCTGTATTATTTCTTTCAGTTCTATGGTAACTTTGTGTGGTAAATATTATGATTAAGTCCATTTTGCAGACTAGAAAAGAGAGGCTCAAGATGACACACAAGTTAGCTAAGTCCACAGGACCAGGAAGTGGCAGGCATTTAAACTTAGGTCTTCCTGATTTCCTCCTAGTTCTTATGTTGTGTTTGCCTCTAAAATATGCCTGACAAGCTGCTTCCAAATTGTGCTTGAATACCCCCAGGGACAAGGGGCTCATTACCACCCTCATCTTTATCCCCACAATGAGTGCTGTCCCCTGACACATAAACGATGATTATGATGATATCGTTATCTATAAAATAGAGTGATTGAAAGGATATTCTCTTAAGATCTATTCCAGAACATCACTTTAAGAGCATGAGCCTTTACAGACAAATCCGGTCTGGTTATAGCAGAAAGGATTAAGCATCTCCATATGAAAATGGAACACAGCGTGCAAAAGGTATGCGTGAATGAGGGCAATTAATTCTCTTTTGCCAATTGCTCTAGCTGTAAAAGAAAAAACAAAACAAGAAAAGAAAAATTTGCTGGAGAGGAGGCATTTATTCCCTGCAGACCCATGGTGTGATTTTGAAATATCGCCACAGAAGGAAAGAGGACTGAGAAAATACAAATCTATTAAATGTGTAGGGCAAAAGAAAAAGGGGCTTCCATAAAAGGATTTCTAAACCATATCAAAGGCTTCTGAGGTCAGGGAGGGCTGCTGAACACTACCAATTAGAGCCAAATGGGAAACCGGCTTAAATCTCAAAATTAAAGATGAAGAGGAGCTGTTAACCTGTCTTCTAACAGAAAACATAGTCTTTAATGCTTGATGTAATTTAATATTTTAAAATGATGACCACGATCATCGAAGGCTCCTGTCCAACAATATAAAATGGACAATAAAATTCTCAGTGGGCCTTTGGATGTCATGGGCGAGACGGCACAGGAATAATGCTGGTGCAGGGTGGCTCTGAAATCGCAGTTGAACCGTCAGAGACACAGTCAGAACTCGCCCCAGGATACGAATTGCCGAGGCCCATCTCTGTTTTCCAAAGACCCAGTCCCTGGCCAACTGGAATCCTTTGATTTGTGTTCTGTGGGCTTTAACAGGATGGATCATGGAGATGTGAGTGGAAAGGAAACCACTGGCAATGCTAGGAGGGTCCACAGCCTATTCCAGGGGATCAGTTTAAAGCAGACCCATGGTGTAATCTGAGGTGCTTTAAACATGCTACATGCGTGGGTCTTCACATAGAATGGAGGCCTGGGCGTCAGTATTTTTTTAAAGCTCCTCGGTTAATTTTCACTGTACCCAGGCTTGAAAACTGCTGCTCTGAAAGATTGTGGACCCAATGCGGAAGAGAAGGTGGACATTTGGTACATGGCAAGCTTGGATTAGACTAAAATCCACAGCACAGTACCTGTCATGCAGCAGTGAGTTATGCAGGTAAGAAAACAGACTAGTTTTCTTCCTGGCAGGCAGGCGAATGGGGGCTGCGTAAAACAACCACATAAAACTGGCCCCTGACCAAAGCTCTGAGCATAAAACCATGAATATAAAACCGGTAGCTGAGAACCCAGGTTTCCATGTTGCCAATTAATATTTGTGGACAGTCTGAATGTGTGAGGCCCCTTGGGTGGTTTTTGCTAAGAAGGATGAAGCTGGACTCCTCCTGAGTTCTGAGTCCTCAGGACCCCCCAAAAGATCTTCCCTTTCATTCTCCATGACTGTCCTCCCATTGCCTGGGTGACAGCATGGTCACAGGGAAGGCCAACGACTCTACAGATACCTCAAGCCCACACTTAATGAGGGATCTTGGGCAAGGCATTACCCTCCTGGGGGCTGTTTCCGCTCCACAGACCCCAGAGCGTAATGAGACTCGTGGGGCTCGGGAGAGGAGTACCTGAAATCATCCAGCCTGGTGCCTGGCGCACAGGACCACACCTGCGCCAATTGCTCCATCATGTCCCTCTGTGAGCCCCCGTCAACATCTACCAGGCACGTGCTCCTTCTTGTGTCCACCTCGTGTTTTCCTGCCTCCGTGCTGTTGCCAGAGCAGCCCCTCCGCCCAGACTACCCTTCCTCGTCTTCCCTTCCCATCAGCTTTTATACTACGTGCCCTGATGCTGGTGGAGGCTCTAGAACTATGCCCCTTTGTGCACTTTCTCCATTCTAGAATTTAGATTTTAAAGCATCTGGCAGAACTCCTCCCTCCTCTGACCGTTTATTCTACTCTGGGCCGTGCCCTGATTCACCCCTCACTCCCACCTACACTGAGAATTTCCAGAAAGAAGGTGTGCGTTGGCACTTAATCCTCATAGTAAGCCTAGGAGGAAGGTCTCATTACTCTCTGTTTTACAGATGAGGAAGTCGAGGCATGGCGAGACTTAGTCACTTGCCCTAAGGCAGATAGCCAGTGTCAGAGGTGGGACTTGCACGCAACAGCTGGCCCTGGGGTTCAGGCTCTTAGCGATTTGGGTATGTGCCGTTGGGGGTGAGGTGGGAATAGACAGGAGGGAGGAAGGGAGGATGAAGGAGACCCCAGCTAGAACTGGGAGGCCTGTTAGCCATGTCGGGGGACCTCAGGGAAGCCACATGAGCACTGAGTGTCCCCTCCCATTACCGTCCATCAGGAGATGGGGTCAGCAGGTCGCTGGCTAAGCATCTAGTCTAGAGTGACACCCACTAGTGCCTGGGGACCACCTGGTCCCCCTCTAGCCCTCGAGTGGGCAACTCCGTGTCCAACAGTCTAGGACACTTGCAAACTCTTCCCCAGCCAGAAGGAGGGAGCCCTGGACATCTGGAGTGATGGCAGTGGGAGTATGAAGGGGGAGACCCCATGACCAAGGCCAGACCTGAAAGAATCAGCCTGAAACTTCCCATCCAGTAGAGCAGCCATGGACACACCGTGTGGTCAGGATAACCTGGCCCCAAGGGCTGCTGAAATCTGCCGGGCCTTTCTCCTCCCCTAACTTCTCATGACCGAGCTCAGACAGCTTCCTCTGATGCCCTGCAGTGTTCCTCTTGCCCATGAGCACCCACCCCGTGGATCCTCAATGAGCCAGAGCCGCCAGCCTGGATGATGTCCCTGATAATCATCTGAGCCGCCTGGTTTAGATCACCCTGACCTAGGGGCACATGAATTCCAAGACCTGACCAGGCTCCTATGAAGGCCCCTTCCCAATGCCACCCCGACTGCACTGAACAATAGTCTCTCCTTGGTTTCTGTCCATCATGGCTCCACCATAGTTGTTAGCTGTGGGGTCTCAGATAAGCCTCTTAATTCTTCTGAGCTTCAGTTTCCCCATGTCCAGAAGGGGACAATCCCACTTGCTTTACAGAGTCATTGGAAGGTGTAGAAGGTATCCAGCCGAGACCTGGCAACCAGAGACTCTTAGCAGTCACTGTTCCCTTTTGGGGTCTTCCTTTCCAAATTGCCAAAAGCAAATGGCTCCATTTGGCCCTGCTGGGGTCTTTCTCTTGATTTATAGACAGTGCAGTGCCCCAGGACAGTCCTGAAGGACCCCCTACCCCTGCCTGTTCCCTTCACTGTGGAGGGAATGAGAACTAAGTCAGGCCCCTCACAGGTGTCCCCAGGACCCCCACCAGAGGGACCTGTCAGTTCCCCTGCAGGCCCCTTCTTTGCACAGTGAGGGCCCCTTCCCTCTTCCCTGCTGCCTCACCCAGAAGGGGAGCGTCATGGAAGAACATCCAGGAGAGGGTGATGCTTGGGTGGTTCCCAAACCATCCTGCTCTGAACCCCAGAAAATGCCTCTGAGGGAGGCTCTGAGATGCAGCCCCAGTGGCTACAATGTCTCCTCTGCAGAACTAGGTTCCGTGAACAAAACAGAACAGAAACACTTTCAAAACGCAGAGAACCAGGCTTGACGCCTGTGGCTCAACGGGCTAAGGTGCCAGCCACATACACCTGAGCTGGTGGGTTCGAATCCAGCCCCAGGCCACCAAACGACAATGGTGGCTGCAACCTAAAAATGTCCAGGTGTTGTGGCGGGCGCCTGTAGTCCCAGCTACTTGGGAGGCAGAGGCAGGAGACTCGCTTGAGCCCAGGAATTGGAGGTTGCTGTGAGCTGTGATGCCACAGCACTCTATCCAGGGTGACAGCTTGAGGCTCTATCTCAAAAA
>CAUYRH010156324.1:0-45252 GCA_963574655.1 Perodicticus potto | reverse complement strand
AGATCTTTTGCCCATCCTGAGATGGGATCTCTTGTTCTTTTCTTGTAAATACGTTGGAGTTCTCTGTGTATTCTGGTTATTAAGCCTTTGTCGGATATATTCTTTCCCATTCTGAGGGTTGTCTGCTAGCGATATTTACTGTGTTCTTGGCAGTGCAGAAGCTTTTTAGTTTCATCAGATCCCAGTAATGTATTTTTGATGCTGCTTCCATTGCTTTGGGGGTCCTCCTCATGAAGTTAGAATACATTTTTTCAGGGTGGTGCCTGTGGCTCAGTGAGTAGGATGTCGGCCCCATTATACCGAGGGTGGCAGGTTCAAACCCGGCCCCAGCCAAACTGCATCAAAAAATAGCTAGGCGTGGCTCGGCGCCTGTGGCTCAACGGGCTAAGGCACCAGCCATGTACCCCTGAGCTGGCGGGTTCGAATCCAGCCCAGGCCCGCCAAACAACAATGATGGTTGCAACCAAAAAATGGCCGGGCGTTGTGGCAGGCGCCTATAGTCCCAGCTACTTGGGAGGCGGAGGCAAGAGGATTCGCTTGAGCCCGGGAATTGGAGGTTGCTGTGAGCTGTGATGCTACAGCACTCTATCCAGGGTGACAGCTTGAGGCTCTGTCTCAAAAAAAAAAAAAAAAAATAGCCAGGCGTTGTGGCAGGGTGCCTGTAGTCCCAGCTACTCAGGAGGCTGAGGCAAGACAATCACCTAAGCCCAAGAGCTGGAGGCTGCTGTGAGCTGTGACTCCACGGTACTCTACCAAGGGCAGTAGAGTGAGACTCTGTCTCTACAAAAAAAAAAAAAAGAATACATTTTTTCTGGGATCTCTTACAATATAAATTGAAATATAATTACAATTATAATATAAAATTCTAATATTGCCCGGGACTTTTCACAGACAAGGGTACATGTGGCTTTTCTGACTTCTTTTCTTAGGCTTGCTGAAATTTCTTTAACCCAAGTAGAAAGAGAATAGGACTTATCAATGTTTAATCCTATAGAACTTGTGTGTATCTTAGAACGTAAGGAAAGAGTTTGGGTTTCAGAGTCTGATACAAGTTCAGATTGTACGGGCCAGTCCATTCTAGTCATATGACCTTTAGGCATATTGTTTAACTTTCATGCTTTCAGCTTCATCATCTATAAAGAGGATTAACCTGTATTATAGAGGTGGTCAGATTGTTAATTAACAGAATTTCTAGCACATACAGGATGATCAGAATTGTTACTTTCCTAGAGAATAGGTTTTAGTGGAAAAAGTGGCTTATTTAGAAATAGTGAGCAAAATCCATTTTACCCAAGTACAATAAGTTAAATTTATTATCCCTCAAAATGAATATATTTTGAAAAAGCTATAAAGAGTAGTGAGAATGGTAGTGTTATTTTATTTGAACTCCGGTATGTAGAAATGTACTCATGAACTTTGCTATATTGATATAGCAGTTGAGTTAGTCACCAAGTAGATTTCAGTGGTTGGTTATTTATCTCAGTCCAAGTTAAAGGACTTGAAATGGTTCTCTAGCCACTAGTTCAAGTTGAAAGCATCTCAGGCAGGTTTTTACACCACAAGGACATAGCAGATATTTGGTTAGTTTTTATGAGAATTGCTTGATATATTCCCTAGCCTTTGCATACTTTTTTTTTCGTACTTCAAGTAGTATTAAGTAGTGCTCCAGTAATTATCTAGGAATTCCAACATAAAGGGGCACAAGGTGCTAATATTGTATAATTTATACTTAGAACTTTTACTCACTGTGTATAGTTAAGTGAAATGTTCTAAGATAAGGTCATGCAAACAGTTTGATATCTCTGTAGAATTCCTTAGGTACATATAGTAGTTTTATGTTTTGTATAGTTCTTTCAGGTATCCACTTTCCTTAGATAAACTAATTTTTAAAACCATCAAAATATTGAAATTAATATAATGGCTCTTTATTTTTTTAAGCACTAATTATTTTTCTTAGTGGAATACTGTTTCTATTGAAGAAAAATCTCTGCCTTGTTTCTATTGGTTATTATTTTACTGCTTTCCGTATAATCGGAAAAGGCTAACGTAAATATGGTATTCATGCATTTCTTTCTACTCTCAGTTGATCTGGCAGTAATATAAACAGGAACAGGGTAACAGCCTGGTTGTACATTTAGTTTCACTTAAGTGTATTATTAATTGCTAGGTACATTGCATAAATGCCTTTTATTCCAGATTGTTAATTAGTTACTTATTTATTAAGTATGAAATGTCCAATTTCCTGAAGTACTAAGTTTGACAGTTGATGTCGCTAACATTTCACTTTGACACTTCTTGTTTTATCTTTGTGAAGATACATTCTCATTCTTTCAAACACACATTTTAGCTCATGATTATCTTTCAAATTTATTTTTAGAGCAATTTTTTGTGAAACCATGGATAAGTCAAAAATCCATGTTATTTTCAAATCTGAGTTCTGACGTGTAACTGATGCAGTGCAGACATCTCAGAAATACCAAAGAAGTGTTTAGGAAGGATGTGGCTAATGAACGCACAGTATGCCAGTGGTTTGAGAGATTCCTTTCTAGTGATTTTAATCTTAAAAATAAGCCATCTATAGTGGAAGCAAATCCATCTCAACCTACACGTGAATTAGCGCAGTTTGACATTACTATTCCAACAATATTGGATTATTTGAAACAAGTCAGCAAGGTATAAAAGCTGGATAGATGAGTTCTGCATGAATTAAACAAGTGACAGAAGAGAAGTCATGTCAAAACTTGCCTTTCCTTGCTCTCACAACATAAGGCACACCATTTCATCTGTGTGCAATGAAAAATGGAATTTTTTCAGTAATCAGAAGCCCCTGGCACAATGGCTGAATAAAGATGAAGTGCTGAAACAAACTCCAAAACCAAATATTCATCAAAAAAGCCAATGGTGTCTGTTTGGTGGTCCAGCGCTGATATGATCCATTGCAGCTGCATGAAACCTGGTCAGTTGATTATAGCAATGTCTGCTGTAACCAGCTGGACAACGGGGTGAAGGTGCTTGTGATCACGCAGCCGAGATTGGTCAGTAGAGACAGGCCAGTCCTCTTGCAAGACAGTGCTCAACCTCATGTTGCACAAACAGCGCTGCTCATCTTCCGTATTTACCAGACCTTGCACTGACTGCCACCTATTGCAGGCTTTGGACCACTTCTTGCAAGGAAACGTATTCAATTCTCAATAAGCTATGGAAACGCCTTCCACAATTTTATCACCACTGTCTGTCCAGGTTTCTTTGCTGCTGACATAAACAAGCCACTGTTAAAATGGCAAAACTGTATTGATAGGTTAAGCATGTACTTTGATTAATTGCACTGCTTCTTCTTTGAGATATAATTACACTTTTGATTCGAAATCAGACGTTTCACATTTAATGACCTAATATTTCCCTGTCTTACTTTGGTAACCTCAATTTCTTTCAGATGTGTATCTATTGTGTCCAGAGATACTGAAATTTTCAATTGAATTAAGCTCCAAAGGCTAATAAATGATAAATCTAAATTTGAGACAGAATTATGTTTTATTACTTTATGAAGAGTAACATTATTGTTTATTTTTTGCCTACACTGTGAAAATGATTATAAATCTTTTTGGACCAAGGTTCTAAGATTGTAGCCAGCACTTTTTGTATACTAGCACAAGGTCTCTCTGTCTTTTCTAAAAAGGAAGGGATTTAAATTTTAAAACACCATAAATAAGTCACATATACTCACCTTCCTCTTGGTACATCCATGTCCTAAAGCCCTCAGAAGAAAATGGTTTTATAAAATTCTTTTTATGTCTTGATTGTAAGTAAAATCACTGTCATATGTGAGCTGCAAAATGCAGACCTTCATTCTGAAGCTGCCTGTTTCTCATTTGGATCTGACATATTAAAAAGCATATAATTAATGGTTGACATTAGTAATTAACATTAACTTTATGGTGCTTAATATGCCATCATTCATCCATCAAATAACCAGAAATGCATAATGTCTTGGCATAAAGGTTTTAATTATATAAAATGATCTTTCAGTTTTCATATGGTATAAATGAAAAAACTCAAATGTATTTTAAGAAGAATTTTGTAAGCATTTGTTGAATTTAGCTGTATTTTTATTTCTTTCTAGGAGTATGCATCAACATCTGTGTCAGGAACTTCAAAGGGACAATGTGGACCTAACTGTACAGTCTTCTTTGTCAGCTAAAGAGCGCCACCTTGCTGCGATTGCCAGTGCCTTATGGAGACATTTCTTTTCGTTTTTGAAGAGTCAGAGAATGTCACAGGCAGTGCCTCCCTCACAACTTGCAGATGCAGCTGCAGGTCAGCGCTGATTGTTCATTTGCTCATTACTTTCTCTTTTTGCAGGCTGTTTGTCAGTGTTTTCTTCTGTAAACTTTGGTTTTATTATAGGGTAACAAGCATTTTCACAACCAGAAAGATGAAACAAATTACTTACTTTAAAATTGGAATCTTTTGGCTTGTTTATAATTAAAAAATAAAATTATTTTCTCAAAATAAAACTGTTTTTAGTTTTGTTTTTGTTTTTTGAGACAGAATCTCAAGCTGTTGCCTTGGTTAGAGTACCATGATGTCATCATAGCTCATAACAACCTCTGACTCTTGGGCTCAAATGATCCTCTTGCCTCAGTTTTTCTATTTTTAGTAGAGATGGGGTCTTGCTCAGGCTGGTCTTGAACTTGTGGGCTCAAGCAATCATCTTGCCTCAGTTTTTCTGTTTTTAGTACAGATGGGGGTCTTACTCTTGCTCAGGCTGGTCTTAAACTTGTGGGTGCAAGCAATCCACCTGCCTCTGCCTCCCAGAGTCCTGGATCATAGGCCTGAGCCACTGCTCCCGGCCCAAAAGATAATTTTTAATATTAAATATTTTGAATGTAAGGGCGGCACCTCTGGCTCAACGGAGTAGGGCGCCAGCCCTGTATGCTGGAGGTGGTGGGTTCAAACCCAGCCCCAGCCAAAAACTGCAAAAAAAAAAATTTTTCTTTTGAATGTACTTAAGTTTTTCTCATGCATGTAATATTTGAAAAGTAAATAAGTACTTGATTACATCTAGTTCTAGTAGTTGATTTTCAAATTGTATGAGAGATTTGTAAGTTTAGGATGAAGTTAAATTGTATAAAGAGCAAAAGAATGTAAAATGAATACCACTTCAACACCAAGAAAATGAGCTCACAATGATATTGAATATGTAGAATGTTACTGTTCTTACTTCTACTAGATTCTATTTTAGATTATAATTTTTACTTAATTTTATGATTAGCCTAAGGACTAGGAGACTCTGGAACATGTGAAATTATAGGCAGTAATTTGATTATATGTACATATATGCAGTTTTCTAAGGAGAGGTCATTCTTTCTCAAGGAATATTTTCCCAATATATGTTCGGAAGTACTAGATTAGGTAGGGATTAGTATGATGACTACATGTATTTAAATGAAGTTTATTTAAAGTTTTTGAAAATAATGATGGTAAGGCTGGGTGTAGTGGCTCACGCCTATAATCCTAGCACTCTGGGAGACCAAGGTGGGTGGATTGCTTGGAGTTCAAGAGTTCAAGACCAGCCTGAGCAACAGCGAGACCTCATCTCTACTAAAAACAGAAAAATTAGCCTGGCAGTGTAGCAGGCACCTACAGTCCTAGCTACTTGAAAGGCTGAGGCTAGAGAATATCTTGAGCCCAAGAGTTTGAGGTTGCTGTGCGCTATGATGCCAGGATACTCTACCCCAGGGTGACAGAGTGTGAGACTCTGTCTTCAAAAAAAAGCAAGAAAGAAAGAAAAAAATTGTTTTGAAAACCTAAAATCTAAATCAACATTTATTTTACCCTAGTGTAGATGAAGGAAGCTGAACTGAGAGCACAATCTGAGTAAAAGACTGACTGATACTAATTCGAAAAAATGTTGAATTCTGATAGCACTTTCATAATTAATATTTTACAATGATGGGGCTGTGCCTGTGGCTCAAAGGAGTAGAGCGCTGGCCCCATATGTTGGAGGTGGCGGGTTCAAACCCTGCCCTGGCGAAAAGCTGCAAAAAAAAAAAAAAAAAAAAGATTTTTACAAAGAAAAATGAAAGAAGTATGGACAAGACAACAGTTTTCTATCTACTTAATGTCTTTGAAAACAAATGCTGATGTTTAATCAGTTTAACCAAAGCAGTCATTAAACTTAATCTTTCTAACATCCATCATCCCAACCGTTGGTCAGTCAACAAAAATAAAATCACATCAGTTTAGTCAGTGCTGAAAGTAAATATATATGAATATAAAGGAAAATGTGTGTGGGCTTGATTCGAACTATAGACTTGATAGTTTAGGAGAAAATGATTTTCTTCATTTTAAAAAAGTTACTGAATACCCACTTTATAGGCATTAGGGACATACCAGCAAAAAACAGGACAATAACATTTGTTTCATGGCACATATAGTCTGGTGTGGGGAAACCAAAAAATAAATAAACAAAATGTGTAATGTGTTAGATGGTGATAAATGCTGTGGGGAAAAAATGAAAACATAGAAGAGGATGGGGATAGTGAAGGCCAGAGGCAGGTTGTGATTTTAAGTGGAGTGGTTGGGAAGGTCTGAGTAACATTGGAGTTGAGCAGAGAAGGTGAGAGGCCACACTGCTGAAGTCCAGTGGCAAAGGCCTGCCTGGTGTGTTTGAGGAACTGTAGGGACGTAGTAAAGTCCCCTGTGGAGTAAGAAAGAGAAGTCGGAGGTGCAGTCACAAGTCAAATGGAGAGGTGGTCTGTGTTCTGCCTTGTCATAAAGACTTCTACTTTTACTCTGAGATTGGAAGGCGTTGGAAAGTGTTCAGCAGAGGAGTAATATCCCTCATGTTGCTAGGCTGAGACCGGACTTGGGGGAGGTAAAAGGAGAAGCAGGGTGGCTGATTAGTGACTTATTAGAAACACCTAGAAATGAGCAGCTTGGGCTAGAGTGCTAGCAGTAGAGGGGATGGGAAGTGGTGAGATTTCCCATCTGAAGGTAAAGAAAGTATTTTGAAGGTAGAATTGACAGAAATTGCTAAGTGGATAAGATATGGTACCAAAATAGATGGAGAGGAAAACTATAGCCACTTTGTTATAGAACATTATGGCAAGAGCAGATGTGATGTGGCAAGAGCAGATATGATCTTTGGACATAGTATTTTAGATGTCCATTAGAATCTGAGTAACTATGTTAAGTAGGCACTTGGAAAATGAGTTCAAGGAAGAGGTCCTAGCTGGAGATATAAATTTGGTAACTGCCTGTGTCTTTGAAGCCATGAAACTGGATGAGATCACCATTTAAGTAAGTACAGGTGGTAAGAGAAGTTTGAGGACTGGGCCCTAGGGTATTCCTATATTCAAATTTGTAAAGTAAGGAGAAACAAGTAAGACTGAAAAGGAGTCAAGGTGAGGTGAGAGGAAAACCAAGAAAGTGTGGTGCTCTGGAACCCAAGGAAGTGCTGCTGGTGGGTCAAGAATGGTGATATTAACTTCAGGGTCAAAGAGGAGTTTTTGCTTTTAAATAATATGTGAGAAAGTTTGATATATTTATAATGTGACAGGAATGTTTCAGAGTAAAGGAAAATTTGATGGTGCAAGAAAGTCACTTTTATTTTAGTGCTAAGAGAAAATGGGATCCTGCAGTGTAGAAGAAGGGAAGGCAGAGTAAGTGGGCCTAGATGAAGGCAGCTAGGAAGATGTGGCAGGAGCTCGGGGTGGGTCTCTTCAGACGTTTCTTGTTTCTCTGCAAAGTAGTAACTAAGGCATTAGCTGAAAGTGAAGAAGGGGGAAAGATGCAGGTTGTTACTGAAGAGTGAAGAGAAGGTCTGCAAGAGCCCTGTAAGGGAACAGGAGACCCAGTGGACTAGGGAAATTGGTAGGAATGCTGTCCTGTTATAAATCTAAAGTGACATGGCTGTTCTTCAGTCATTTATACTGGTGCAGGTGGGAGGTACATGTGGGGGGAAAGCCAAGAGTTGGAATTTAAGTGCAGATTTTGGGGGGGTAAGTACACAAATCAAGAAAGGAGCAAGGGAAGTGAACAAATTGGCATAATAATGGACCATGCCATCAAACTGCTTGAAGAGGTAGGGGAAGGCACAGAGGCTGGCAGGGGTAGGGAAAAAGTTGTAGGATCAATAAGGGCCCTAGGAGAAGAGAGCAAGAAAACTTGTTTGGTATCAAAAAGTGAAATGACAAAGATTATAGTTACTGGTGATGCCCAGGTCTCTGAGTATGACCATGGCAGTGAGTGGCTGTAGTAGAATGAAGTATAGGTTCACTGGAGGAGAAGGACTATAATAATTTGAAAGACTCATGATACTGGAAGAAAAATTATAAATGATTATGACAAGAATGCTATAAGGGAAAATGATTGTGAGTTACAGTCTATAAGGAATGAGGGGAAGTGAATTAGAAAATAGTACGTGAATGCAACAAGGAGGTGTTACCATCTGATATGAGATTCAAAGCTAAGATTTTCAGGGAAGAAGGAAGGAGGATGGTCTAGAAGCAGCAACGTGAACCAAGAAGTAAACTCCCTGTTTGCAGGTCAAGTGATGTGACGGGAATGGGAGAATAAATAGCCACCATTGAGTGAGCTGTGCAGGAGATAGTGCTTAATAAAGAGTTTATTGGCAAATTAATATACTACAAATTGAGTTGATGGATCCCCAGGAAACCAGAAAATAAAGTAGATTAATTTAACTTGATTAACTAAAGAACTCTATTTCCTACACTTTGTGGGTTCTGAAGGAAGTGGGGTGTCAAGGATTATAGATCACTGTTTTTAGAAGAAAATGTCCAGTGTTGAGGTGAGAGTGAACTGTTCACCTGTGGTAGGTGGCAAGTACATTAGCATAATTGGAAAAGAGTTAGATACTACGAGTATCTTTTTCATAGGTCTTTTGAATGATAGAAGCACATTAGCAGAAACCTTAGGCTTAGAAATTGGGATGTGAAGAACCCATTAGAGACCCATGATGATAATACCAAGACCCGTGCTTCTAGACGAGCGTTTTTCAGCCTTCTTTATCTCATGGCATACTTGAAACTGTAGTTAAACTTCTGCGGCCCACTTAAATTATGTTGATACAAAAAAAATAGTGAAAAATACTTACTGTGCTTTGAACGTGTTTCAAAAATAATTTAATTAATGTCTTTAAAATTTTCATGGCACCCCTAAGATCCTGTCGTGGCACACCAGTTGAAAGTCACTACTCTAGACCCTTTCTTGGAGATCGGGATGATGCTATGGAAATTTGTTTGACAATATGTATTTAGTTCAGTTTTAGCTTTTTGTTCTCCTTTTGAAAATAGGACATTTTATTATTTGGTATTTTTAAAAATTATGATATAATTTTAAGAGGAGAGATTTTAACCAATTTCTCACATTAAGTTTCTCTCATTTTTAAATCTAGATTTTACTTTGCTGGCAATGGACATGCCAAGCACTGCTCCGTCAGATCTTCAGCCTCAGCCAGTTATATCAATAATCCAACTTTTTGGTTGGGATGATATCATCTGGCCCCAAGTTGTAACCAGATATTTAAGTCATTTCCTACAAAATAGGTATGTGTTTTTATTTCAAGCATATACATCAGTGCAAGTCCATTATAGATCAGTACCCTAGGAAGGTAAGAATTTTCACAAGTGAAAATTGATCTTTACTACTTATACTTTCATGTTGGCAGAGTTTTGCAGATGTATCAGTATTTTGACATGAGTCACAGTAGGAGAGTTAACTTACATTTCGTGGCCTGCTTTAAAAATAAACTTTTTTTGGTTAGCCCTTTCAAAACTGTTTTTGTAGGACTGCCTTATTATTATCCTGAAATTATCTTCCTACGATACCCATTGCAAAAGAAATTATACCAATGTTATTACTGAATTTGTAAAACACTGATATATTATTCCAGTTTTAGACTTAATAGCTTTCCTTTTATAGCTAGATTTTTAAAGATTTGACTCTTGTAAGATCATGAACAAGGTGCTTCACCTGAAGAATGCCTTTGTCTTTTTTTTTTTTTCTTTTTTTTTTTTTGAAGCAGGGTCTCTGTCACCCAGGCTGGAATGCAGTGGTGTCATCATAGCTCACTACAGCCTCAAACTTCTGGGCTCAAGCAATCTTTCTGCCTCAGCCTCCAGAGTGGCTGGGACTACGGATATGTACCACAACAGCTGGGTAATTTTTATAATTTTTTTTAGAGGTAGGATCTCTCTGTGTTGCTCAGGCTGGTCTCGAGTGACCCTCCCTCCTGGTCATCCCAGACTGCTGGGATTACAGACATGAGCCACCACTCCCAGCCAACAGTGGCTTTCTTACCTATAAGTATCTTGTGCTGCCACATTGCAGAAGAGGTCTGAGAAACCTCAATACAAAAAATAGACAATAAATAAAGTTACAATAGAAAGAGTGTAGAGTGATTAATGAGGGAAAATAAAATAAATATATAAGCCTAAGAGGTCCATTCAGTTCTTATCCAAGCTATCAGTTAGTGGAAATGAAGAGAAATGTAGTTGGTGGGTGATTTGTTTCCTAAGGAGGTTCATTAAACAGTCACTAGTCTTACATTTTCTCATTGGGCTTTTAGTTGTAAAGTAAGGAACCAATTTCTAGAATCCTTTCCAGCTGAATAGTTCTATAATAATAGTGAATGTTTATATTATTTAATAAACACTTTTGCTGAAAATATTTGAAATCATTTTCCTCTTAAAAATAATATTCTTAGTGTATTGGCTAATATGGTGGCTCACGCCTATAATCCTACTACTCGGGAGTCTGAGGCAGGAGGATCACCGAGCTCAGGAGTTTGAGATCAGCCTGAGAAAGAGGGAAACCCCCATCTCCACTAAAAAGAGAAAAATTAGCCAGGCTTTGTTTCTGGTGCCTGTAGTCCCAGTTTGAGGATTGCTTGAGCCTAAGAGTTTGAGGTTGGTGTGAGCTAGGCTGACACCACAGCCCTCTAGCCTGGGCAGCAGAGTGAAATTCTGTGTCAATAAATAAATAAATAATAATGTTGTTAGTGTATTATTAATAGTTGGAGAAACTGAAAAACAAAAGTGTTTAATAGCTTTGGGAAAGTTATATATGTAATAAAAGGATCAGCCTATGTTATTAAATATTGTATACTCTTTTATGACTAATTATATTTAAAGTATTTCAAAACAGCATTTTTAGAATTGTAATTTTATATGTATTTTTAAAATTTGTGATGTTCCATTAACACTTTATATTTAACTGGTTAAGGTTAAGACCACCCCCATAGAAAGAATTTTTTATTAATTTTTAAATAAATTTAAATTTATTTATTAAATTTTTAGTAAACTTAAATAAATAAAATTTTAAGACATTGTTTTGGAACTCGTGTGAAGTTATGTTTAATAATGACTGACTATGGAAGAGGGGAACAGGAAAGGATGGGATAGGAATGGGAATGCCAGCAGACAGAGAAATACATTCTGTCTTCAGCTTTTCTGTATCTATAATTCCTGCTTCTCTGTTTACTTATCAGTGACGACTATTTTTTATTCTACTTGCTGCTTCCTTCATTATTATCTTACCTTTCTAGTTATAAGCCCCTTTTTTCATTTGAACCATATTTTTTTTTATTCTGTCCGTGTAGGTAAGAAATAGGATAAGCCTACACTTATGCCATCAGAGGAAAAGGAAAATTGAAAATTAGAACAAATGAAAACAAGAGTGTTCAACATACCTTTCGGGATGTATCTGTAGTGCTCATTTTTAGGAATCATGTCTACATTAGTATATTCATCAGAAAAATAAGTGAGACCAAGGAGTTGGGGGAATGTTAGAATGTTTTTCTTTATATCTTCATCTTTATACTCAAGAAACATTTTGTCATTTGTAGTTTGGGTTTTTTAAAAGATTTTTGCCAACTGTTTTTCAGCACATTATGTGAAACAGTTTCCAATTCCGGCTGTGTATCTTTTCAAGCCTTAACCGTAAGATCATGGATCCGTTGTGTTTTGCAAATGTACATAAAAAATCTCTCTGGGCCTGATGATTTGTTCGTTGAAAAGAATCTTGAGCAGGAAGTTGGTAAGTGTGGGCTTTCTTGGAGAGATGGTGATACCTATGTTTATATGATATGTTATGTAAACTAATAAAAGATATACAAAATGGATTTATAATTAGGAATGACTATAAGCAGAAGCTTTATTTTGCAGCCTATTTTTTAAAAATATTTTTCTGTTACTGTATATGACATATATTTCTCTGCTATAAAGATAAAAGAACTTGTTTCCTCGAAACCCAAGAACAAAAACTTGCTTCTCAAGTGACAAGCTGTTTTTTGTTACCACGAAGAAAGTGGAAAAAAAAAAAGTGGAAATCCGAAGTAAATAACCAGATATCACACTGTGAATATCCTACAAAGAAAAATATCCAATTATGAATGATTCTCTTCTATTCTGCATTAAATATTTTGCCTTTCTTCTGCTTTACTATTAATCATTGAGTAATACAGGTACTGTTTTCTAATATCCCATACAGTTCTGGTGTCTGCAGGGCATGCTGTTTCCTACAGCTATTGTTTATGGCCACTTGGTAATTTCATGAAGTCTGGTCTGAAAAAAATGTTCCCAATTTATTTGGATATTTTATTTATTTGGCGTTGCTTGAATAACTTTTGGGGGTAGGATGTTCATAAGTGAGACACACTTAATTCAAGTCTTTAATTTTGTGGAAATCTGAATTTTAAAAGAAAGCATGTCATAAATGAAGAGTGCTACATTCCCTTCTCTTGATTTTATATTTTATTAAATGAGTTTATGTAACAAATATAAATGCTACATTATTTTATTTTAACAGAAAAACAGTACATGAAACAGTTGACTGAACTGACAAGGTTACTATTTAAACTATCAGAAGTAAAGAGTATTTTCTCAAAGCCTCACTCTGAATGTTTACCCATACCAGAAGACCCTAAAAAAGCACTTATTCTCTTCCTTGAGGTAATTTTTATTTATTAGTATAATTGTCCAGATCAATTATTATTTTTCAGAAAAATGTGAAGTATTCTTAAAGTATTTCTATAAAATGAATTCTTATTAATTGAATTATACTATTGGTTACCTGCTATTATGAACTTCTGGAGGAAGAAAAATATGATTTAAGGAACGAAAAATCTTATACTTAATTAAGGACAACAGAAAAATTACATTTAAGAAGAATAATAAAACTAAGGATTACTATGTAAAAGCTTTAATCCGAGGCTAACTTAAATTGTACAAATATTTTATCACTGAAATTGCTGAACACAACATTCTTCAGTTACTGGAGTACTAAATTTCCTTGTAAAGGATCCATCATGGTTCCAGCTTAACATTTACCACTCTGTAGCAAACAGTGTAAGCATAAGCACCATCTACTTTATATAATAGTATGGTTTGGGGCATTAAACTCCAATTCATTTGTTTTGTTTTGTCTCCAAAATAAATGGTTTCATTGAAAATTTCATTTTTAATTATTAATTTCATAGGAATCTATGAACAAACTTAAGTGAGGTTGTTCAAGTGTTTGGATTGGTATTAGCTATTCACAGTAAAATTTGGTTTAGTTTTCTATAGAGTGGTTAGAATCAGCTTCAGTGGAAGTACAACCACAAACAACCTTTCTTATAAATATTAATTCTTCCAATGGTTTCCATTAAGTTAAAGTACAATAGTATGATAATTTGAGATGTCATATAATTCCCCAAAATATTTAGTAATAGTAAATGCAGATGAACAATACACATTTCTGTTGAGCCCTTTATTTTGTAGTGATTGGAAAGATGGAGACTTTACATCAGAGGTCCTCAAACTACGGCCCGCGGGCCACATGAGTTGGTGTGCATTGTATTTGTTTCCGTTTTGTTTTTTACTTCAAAATAAGATATGTGCAGTGTGCATAGGAATTTGTTCATAGTTTTTTTGTTTAAACTATAGTCCGGCCCTCCAGCGGTCTGAGGGACAGTGAATTAGCCCCCTGTTTAAAAAGTTTGAGGACGCCTGCTTTACATCTTTTTGTGTTTATCTGGATGGAATTGAAACACATTCTTTTTAGTAAAGTATCATAAGAATGGAAACAAAAGTACAAATGTAGTCAATACTAATATGAAACCAGTATATAAACAACTTCAAGCACATAGGAAAGAAAAACACAAGTATAGTCTAGCCAGCGAGGTGGGGGGAGGAGGGCAGAGGGTGATTGGCAGGATCTCACCTGAAATTAACTAAACACCTGTGGAATGCTTGGAACCAATAGATTTCTGATCTACTGGATCAGAAAGGGAAATAGAAATCAGGCTCTCCTAGTTTAATTTGACCCAAAATAATTGTTCTTTTATCACTGAGTAAATGATAATTTTTTTGGCTGAATACTTGATGATATTATGTTAGGATTTCTTAGGGGCTTGAAAAATCTTAATTCTTGATCTCAGAGAACTTTTACTTATCTGAGAATGTAAGACACATGCAAAGGCCAAAATAATAACACAAAGCATTATATCCTAAATTGGTCAATACTTCAATCAGTAAGTAATTCAGAACATCTTGGTATAAAAAGGAATCATGGATTTTACCCTGTGAAGAATATGAAGGCTTCATAAGTTTTTAAGTGGGTATGATTCGATCAAATGACTTTTTATCAAAGTAGCAATCATGCAGATTAAAAGTACAAAGAATTATTAGCCAGAAATTAGTGAGGTTTTAAAGGAATTGAAGGTTGATTAGCTATGGGATTTCCGAATGGATGTGAAATAAATATTGTGTTTAGAAAAGTGATGATACCTCTACCAAGAAGAAAAAAAAATCATTTTACCACAAGGACATTTGCACTAGAATGTTTATTGCAGCTCAGTGCACAATTGCCAAGATGTGGAAGCAGCCCAAGTGCCCATCAACCCATGAATGGATTAACAAACTGTGGTACATGTATATCATGGAGTCCTATCCAGCCATAAGAAAAGGTAGAGAATTTACATCCTTTGTGTTTAGATGGAGTTGAAACACATTCTTCTTAAGTATAAGAATGGAAACAAAAGTTTCGACTAACCTGAAACCAGTATATAAACAACCTCACACTCATAGGAGACAAAAACACAAGTATAGTTGAGCAAGGGGCACGGGAGAGGAGGAGGGGGGAGAGTGATTGGCAGGTTTTCACCTAATGTGCAGGTGTTCAGCGCACCCCCTGGGTCAAGGGCTCAACTGCAACTTGAACTTTACCTTAGAAATGAAAACAATGTAACCTAAACATTTGTACCCTCAAAGTAATCTGAAAAATAAAAAAGAAAGTGATAATACATTCAGGGAGAAACAGGAGCATCATGGTTTAGGGAAGGGCAGGAATAGGTAAAGAGGTCAGTTTTAAACTTACTTAGTTTGAAGCTGTGTTGGGAATCCCATATAGTTGTTCTCATAGCCATGAGTTAATGCAGAGAAAGAATACAAAACATAGTTAGCAAAGGAAACAGGTATAGGGAGTGAAGTGTGGAGAAACCAAGCACAACTTTCAAGAGTCTTTTCCCATTGAAGTAAAGCGGGATGTGCTTCATTCCTCCAGCAGGAAATTGTGACAAGATGTGAAATACTGTCTGCCAGAAAAGCTCATTAGCTACTCAGTGCTCGTGGTTTTTATTGGAGACTGATCATGCATTTCCTCTTTTCTTCACACTTAAAAAAATTCCACACTTCAGGAGGAAAGAAAGTATTCAGCATAAACCATAATGTTTGAACAGATAGTTTGGGTACAGTGAACCATTTTTATCAAGGAATAGTAGGAAGCCTCCCAAAGCCTAAGACTCCAAATACTAGTGAAGGGCCAACCTTACACACACTATGTTTTAAGGGTAGCAGTGTTGAGTCTCGTCTCCACACAGAAATGGTAGAATGACACGAAAGAAATTATAGTCAGGGTACTACAAAATACACTTTTTAGTCTAAGAAGATTAAAGCTAATCATAGAGAAATACTGAGATGTCTAGGGCACTGGTGTTCAAGAATGTGGCTCATGGACTCCTGGGGGTTACTGATACTTCGACCTCAAAAGTATCTTGACATTTATATAAACATTGCAAAAGCTTTTGTATGAACCAACACTGTAGCCTGAGATGATACTAGTAGCCGTGATAGTTTATAGTTCTATGAACTCAGAGAAAAAAAATCCAGTATCACCTATTAATGAAGCAGTAAAATTATTAATTTTATTAAATTTTGACCCTTGAGTACATGTCATTTGAATATTCTATGAATATTGAAAAGTGCATGTAAAGCACTTTTGCTGCATACCAAAGCAGTGTGGTTGTCTGAATGAAAAGCACTTGAGTAATTATTTGAGTTGTAAGCTGAACTGACTGCTTTTATCTTAAAGTACAACTGACAAAGTACGGTTATTCAGACTTGGTTATTTGGCAAACATTTTCTTAAAAATGTATGAAGTGAGCCTGTCACTCAAAGAAAACAGCTGATAGTATTTGTTATTAAAAATATGATTCAGGAGAGTGGAGGGCACAGGGCAGAGCCCTCAGTCGCTCTGGGCTAGACCTGGCTGGCATCTGTCTGTGGTGCCACGGTTCTCTTCGCTCTCCTAATCCTTCTTCTTCAAGGTGTGAGTGGGGCTGAGACGGGGGCCATGTGTCCGGACCCGTCCACGGTGCCTGCACCAACCAATATTGTATAATTAAGTCCTATAACATGAACCCTAACCTCTATTGGGAACACCAGACCATGCCACAGACCCCTGTGTCTTCTATATAGGAATGCAGTATGGATCATTATGGATCAGTGCCTGCATCAGTCTTGTTTATCATTTTTGTCATTATTTTTAGCCACATTGATGATCCATCAAGTTTTCTGTGGTCTAGAGTTAAAACTAAGGTTCTAGGGTTGGACAAAAAGAATCTGACTACGCAGAATCAATAGAATTTATTTTGTGCCAACGTGGAAAAATTGGACCACCTAAACTGAATATCAGAAAGAAGGACAGCCAAATCATTATTGATGTACTTCAGCCTTTAATTATTGTAAATAGAGAAGAATGCGGAGCCATGTATGATGATGGAAATAGCCGTTACACGTTTATGTACAATGTGTATGTGATAGTGAATGCAAGTGAGATACTGGAAGAATATTCATACAGACGGGAGATGATTGCAGTGAAGCTCAGTGCCGGTTAAGTACCAGCATCCTCAGTGAATTCTCAGTACTGTGTTTCAGCAGAAGGAGTCTCAGACACATGGGGTGTTAAAACTGACAGGTCAGAAGAAGTTTCTATTAACATTTTCAGTAACAACATAAGAGATTCTGTTTAGATTACAGGTTTTGCTGCTTTTCTACTCTTTGTAGTACTTAGCCTGGGAGTTTTCTGTTATCTTATTAAGAAGATTAATCAATTTAGAAAAAAAAAGTATAGTGTTACCCAAGTTCTTGCTTTCTGTGGTAAGAAATGCAACATAGACAATGGTATGGCTCATGACATTGTAACCAGCCAGTTGATAAAGAAAAGGCGATGATCGGTGAAGAGCCATTGTCCCCAGCAGCCATGGCAGGCACGCACCCTGAGGATGATGCAGAAGCTATACAGAGAGAACTTCCCAGTGAAACAGCATTGTCACTTCTGAAGAAAGTGTTTCTGATGTGGCCCCTAGCAGCTTCCTGACTCCTGTAAAGGGGGAGAATTCTTTACCTTTAAGTAGTGACCATGTGAACCCTGCAGTGTCACTTTAAACTCGTATCACTCCAGAAGTAATGGTCAGATAATGGCCATGTGGAGTCAGAGGGCTTATTATCTGTCTTGGAATCCCTCTCCCCGCCCATCCCAAATAAACTAAAATACAGAAGGACAAGAGTCTGCAGCATTCAGAAACACCTGCAACTCTTTTGGTTATCAATGATAAGCCACATGTGCTAGTGGAGCTGCTTGTGGGTGGGGGAAAGAGACCTTGATTGGTTATAGACTTAGAGCAGATTCAAAAAAATCTTCCTGAGATCAACAACTTCAAAGGATCTGATTTTCCTGGGCAAGTTTTCTGCTTTGATTTCATAAAAAGATCATGATTTCTGAAACGTACCTTAGTTGATATTAACCAAATGGAGTGTCTCAGTTTAGATAAACGTGTCACATTTGGTCAGAAAATTACGAAGACTTTTTTAAAAAAAACCAGAAAAACCACTGCGGTGTATGAGCCTTTCCGCATGGACGGGTTAGCTATAACTAACTGTAAACACTCCAGTGACTCTGCTTCCTGTGAGAATAGGTGATGCTCCTTTCTATCTCCTTCAAGAGATATAACGGATTTTTTTTTGTGTTCCTCAGTATGGTATTTGTTTTGATAAGCTTCTATACATAGTATTTTTAAACTCCAAAAGTTTTTCAAAATTGGATTTAAAAATCTAGAGCATGTATATATTATTGAAACACTCCATTTAGAGTTTTTTAATATTTTTAAAATTAAAAATATATATAAATAGAATTCAGACTTTCAAGAAAATCAGAATTTTGGAAACCTTGTATTTGCCATTGTGAGCTTTATTTTTATTTATTTTTTGAGACAGAATCTCACTCAGTCATCCTAGAGTAAAGTGACCGACATCATAGCTTACAGAAACTTTAAACTCTTGGGCTCAAACAATTCTCTTGCCTCAGCCTCCCACGTAGCTGGAACTACAGGCACCACTACAGTGCCACAGTGCCCCACTGTTTTTTGGTAGAGACAGGGTCTCGCCCTTGCTCAGGCTGGTCTGGAACTCTGGAGCTCAAGCAATTCACCTGTCTTGGCCTCCCAGAGTACTAGGATTACAGGTGTGTGCCACCGCACCTGGCCCCATCATGAGCGTTAGAGCTTCCTAATTCTTAAAGACTCTTCTAATGAGAAAGGTAGTGGTATTAACAACTGTGATTTTTTTTCCCCAATATGGATAATAAAATGTGTCAATATTGAGAAGCTGAGTAACTTGACCAACATTTTCCAAATGATCAATAGAGAGTTTTTTAAAGCATTCGTATGTGTTAAAGATTCATTCAAAGCACAAGACAGACCAATGGCTCCTAATGTAGCAGGCTCCAGAATATTCATAGACATGGTTTCGAATTCTGTGACTTATTAGACTCTGTGATTTAGTTACAACTATCCTTTATGAAATACTGCTTGTTAAATTTTAGTAAAGAGGAATTTCCATAATTCCAAAAACATCTTTCAGAATACTTTTTTCTCTTCTAGCTAATATATTTGTAAGGCTGGAATTTCTTCAACTGTAGCCTCTCATAAGAAGTTATATGCAGAAGAAGATATGAGAAATTAGCTATCTTTTATTAATACAGGGATTAAAGAGATTTGTAAAAATGTTAAACACTTTGCTCACTAAGTCTTTTTTGTTTTGGAAAATAATCTTACTAAAATGTTATTTATATTAATATGTGATACTCATTTTTCAATGAATTATAAATCTATAATTTTCTAATGTGGTAAATATCAACAGATAAAAATCAAATAATGAAAAATTCTTCAAGAGCCTTTATCTTTAAATGTGTAAAAGGGAACTAAGACCAAAAAATCTGAGAACTTCTGATTGAGGGCCAGACATGTAGAAAACAGAGGGCAGAGAGCTAACTAAAAAAGAAACGATTGATCGGGTAAATCTTTTGTCAGCCCGCCCATGCCTTATTCACTCAGCTTCACTGAGTTCCTTATCTTTTTTTCCGTTTCTTATTTTATTATCAACGTGGTCAACTTTTAATGTCACCATGGATAATTTCTCTTAAGCCCTCCTTTTAAACTTCTCCAGTAGACTCTCAGTCGCAGAGGCAGTCTTCACTTCTGCCCCCCACATGCGTCCCTCCCATGACTAATCCTGAGTCGTGGACTCACTTAGAGCATCTGAAACTGACTACCACAGCCTGTCCCTCCAGCTCATCAATTAACTTGCATTTTAACCTTTCATTCCCTTTCATTCAAGTAAGACATCCTTTTAAGACCTCACTTGCTTGTTTTCCTCAATTAAAGCCCTTTGGTCCTAGGATTGTGGGTCTTTTGTCTTTCAGTCACACTACAAACCTTAACCTTGACTCAGTGTAACCACTTGCTTTCTGTCCTTGTCTTCTCTGCTGAGTACTTTAGAAGAAAAATCACATACCATGTGTATAGATGTCATTCATGGTCCAGTCTGAGTCTTGGAAATCCATTTTAAGTTCTCAAAAGTGGTTTGTAAACTTCACTACTTTTCTCATTTTCTGACCCATCTTTAGCCAGTTGTCTTTTGATTCTTTTGTGGCTTTTCACCTTTGACTTATCCTTACCCTTCTTCAGTTTATTCTCCCATTTATTTCTCCTCCTTCTCCACCTCACTGTTCTTCTCTGACTGCCCCACCTCACAATTCTGTCCACCACCTCTTCCTTTTGCCATCCCTGCCCTCTCGGCCCATTCTTTTATTTTATTTTTTGTGAGCATCAGATGGATCATAAAGAAAATTCTGGGGAGATAAATGAGTCCCTATCATAAACCTGAATGTTTCAGAGATTTTACTTGTGAGAATTTCATATAACTTGTAGGTCTTCCTTATAGGAATTTAGGTCTTTTGAGTTCTTTGTCATTTAATGAGGCAATATGGTGAATCATCATGTTTGGAGGACTTTATGTGATTTTGTTACTGGCCACTTGTACTTCAGTTTTTTGTTTCTTTTCACTAATACTTTCCTGAGTCAGACCTTCTGTGAATAATTATTGGCAAATTGAATTTTTTTATTCCTTTAAACTTCATTTTAATCATTAAAAAACAAGATAATTCTTTTCACTTAGATTTTAATTGCTATGGATCTTTCTTGGAAAATTCAGAAAGAATGAAGGCCTAAATGTACACATATAAGAGAGGGCTAGAGAAAGAGAAAATTATCTTTTTTAACATCTGTATTGTATAAAACTTGGAAAGTTAAAAATGTTTCCCTTTATTTATAGGCTGTTGGTGTAACTTACGGTAATCTCCAGACACTTTCTGATAAATCTGCCATGGTCACAAAATCCTTAGAATACCTTGGTGAAATATTAAAATATATAAAACCTTACTTGGGAAAAAAAACTTCCAGTGCAGGGCTGCAGCTGACTTATGGAATGATGGGTATGTATTCCTGACATTATTTTGCTAGTTAACATTTCCTTAGGTTGAGCCTGTGAAGTCATGATTATACTGGCCAAATCACTACTCCTTGCATAGTCCCATGAAGAATTTGAAGTACAGTGATCTAGCTTAAAATAATTCATGTTGGCCTTCCTGTACCTCTCTTTAGTATGTTTCTTGTGATTGTGTTGCTATTAAGATTGCAATTAATACAGAAGATATGCCAATACCAGTTGCTCTCAGTAGTCTATTGTGAGTCGTATGGTGAATACCCAAGCAAATAAAATGTACTTTTTAAAAATGCTTATTTGTACACTGTTAGAATTTTAAAATATCAGAAAACTATCACTTTATTTTATTTTTATGGCATGCTCTGCATGAGGTTGGTTAGGAGAATATTTAATACAGTACTAAAGATATTTATGCTTCCAATCTTCTTTCTCAACATACTCTTGTTTTTTTTGCCGGGCACAGTGGCTCATGCCTGTAATCCTAGCACTCTGGCAGGCAGAGGCGGGTGGATTGCCTGAGCTCACAGGTCAAGACCTCTGTCTCTAAAAATAGCTGGGCGTTATGGCAGTCACCTATAGTCCCAGCTACTCAGGAGGCTGAGACCAGAGAATCTCTTGAGCCCAGGAGTTTGGAGTTGCTGTGAACCATGACACCACAGCACCCTAGCAAGGGCAAGAAAGTAAGACTATGTTTCAAAAAGAAATTTTTCTGGGTGGCGACTGTGGCTCATCGAGTAGGGCACCGGCCCCATATACCGAAGGTGACGGGTTCAAACCCAGCCTCAGCCGAACTGCAAAAACAGAATAGCCAGGCATTGTGGCAGGCGCTTGTAGTCCCAGCTACTCAGGAGGCTGAGGCAAGAGGATCGCCTAAGCCCAGGAGTTGGAGGTTGCTGTGAGCTGTGTGACGCCACAGCACTCCACCAAGGGCGATAAAGTGAGACTCTGCCTCTACAAAAAAAAAAAAAAGAAAGAAATTTTTCTGTGCCTATTCTATAACAATGGAGTTTATGCTTCTTTAGAAAATCAGTAATTTTGGTGGCACCTATAGCTCAGTTAGCAGGGTGCTGGCCACATACACCAAGGGTGGCAGGGTTTGAACTCAGCCCAGGCCAGCTAAAATAACAATGACAACTGCAACAACAACAAAAATAGCCAGGCATTGTGGCGGGCACCTGTAGTCCCAGCCATTTGGGAGGCTGAGGCAAGAGAATCACTTAAGCCTAGGAGTTTGAGGTTGATGTGAGCTGTGATGCCACAGCACTCTACCCAGGGCGACAGCTTGAGACTCTGTCTCAATTAAAAAAAAATAAAATGGAAAATCAATAATTTGAAAATCTTTGTTCACTAAAACCATGTTGTTAATCAAACATAGAAACTGAATAAAAGTAAATGAGAAAAAATTCCTTAGAGGTTTTTAATGTAGACTTTGGGATTGGTGGGGGATTTTTATTTCTCTGTGGCCAAAATATTATATATTGTGAGCATATGAATAAACCTGGTTTGAGCTGTCTGAAATGTTTTATCTTTGTTGTGAAAGATTAAAGAGAATATGAAAATGTGTAAAGATGAATGATGTAGATTGTAGTAAAAATGGTAGGAATTCAAACATCTTAATTTTAGAGAAAAATGAGAATTTACTATAAATTTGACATAGTAAAATATAGATTAGTAAATTTTTAACATTTAGGCTTATAATTTATTAGTCTTTAAAAAAAATTTCTGATGTTTCAAGATTTAGATTTTTGCCAACCTAAATGGATGATTTCAGGGTATGTCTTTATTTTACAAAATAGATGGTAGTCTTATCAGGAACAACAAAATAGTATTTGGATTAGTGATGTATAGACCTACAGCAGAATTCCATTTATGAAGAATTGAGGGCGTTCTTTGTTGTGCTGCCTTGTTAATTTTTGACTTAGTTGTAGATAGATCTGTATTTTTTCCTTTTGTTTATGTCTTAAAGATTGAGAGTAGAGTGTAAGTGTTGCCCATTTATTTGTTAGAAATTAGGACAGGTAACTTACTATATTCTTAGTGTTAAAGGTTTAAAACAAAATACTGAAAGAAATATGAGAGAATTTGAGCCTGCTTTGAAAGACATTGGGGTTGAATTGTCGTAATCACTAGAGGGTTATTTCATCCCTGAAACTTTGTGCTTTACTTACTAGTCCTAACTGGAAAACGCCCCACTATTCACGTACCAGGCTACAGGCCTGCTAGCAGAAGGCACAAAACTGTCCATAAAATCGCACTTCCTGTTAAGGAAGCGTCTGGAGTCTTAATTGTAGCTTAGTAATTTCTAGCTACAATTCCAGAAAAGGCAGGGTTTTATTCTGATCTTAATATCCTCAACTTCACGCCTTTGTGTTGTCATTTTTTCCCTCATTCTTCATAAGTCATGGTTTTCTGTTCTAATGCCTTTTCTTTTGGTCATCCCCCGTCTCTTTGGTTATTCTTCTCTTTTGTCTTTGCAATTCAAAGACAAAAATTACTCTTGGATGCCCAGTCCAAATTTCCCCTTCTTTCTCACACTCTCAGGTAGATTTGATCTCCTTGCACTTCACCTGTCATGGTTGACATTTTTAATGCCTTGCCATTTGTGTATTTAACATGCCCTATTAAATTTCAGCTTTTCAAGGGTAGTGGCCATATCTTTTGAATTTTTTATTCTTTCTTATTTTGTACCTTGAATAAAAAGGAATATTTATGGATTATGAATCAGGCCATGAATTGGGAACTGGGGACCCATCAGCTAAAGAGGTTTTTCAAGTGGGAGATAGTATATACTAAATAAATATTTCTGGAATTTAGTAATTTTATAACCCTATCAATAATACATAATTTTTTTTAATGTTCTTAAATGAACAAAATTATTTTTGCACTACAAGGATATATATATATTTTTTTTTTTTTTTTTTTTTTTTGCAGTTTTTGGCCGGGGCTGGGTTTGAACCCACCACCTCCGACATATGGGGCTGGTGCCCTACTCTTTTGAGCCACAGGCACCGCCTGGGATTTTTAAATATATATTGTGGTGATCTAAATTATTTATGCATAAAGTAGAAAATCAGTAAATACACAAGAAATTTTGTAGTAGTTATCTTTGGATGGGAAGGATTATAATATGAATATGTTTATGTTTCTGTATTTTCAGTTTCATCCGTAAATAAATAAATGTTTATAGCTGAGGGGGGAGGACCAGGTATTTTACAAAGCTACTATATGTATTAAACCTTTCTCAACGTTTGTAGCCTATGATATTTTTTTCTCTTCATATTTTCTTTTTACATTTCTAATACCCCTCCACACACACACACACACATCTACAGAAATACCCTTTGCTGCAACTTAAAAAAGTAGGGTTCTGATAGAGTGGTAAAACAAATATATTACTTCTGCCTTGGATGAACTCAAAAAGCTTAAAGTCTTCAGCAAAGGATTTTAACCATTGCAGAAGATGAATATAGTAGTCCTCCCACCCACCCACCCCTTTTTTTTTTCCGGAGACACAGCCTCAAGCTGTTGCCCTCGGTAGAGTGCTATGGCATCACAGCTCACAGCAACCTCCTACTCCTGGGCTTAAGCGATTCTCCTGCCTCAGCCTCCCAAGTAAGCTGGGACTACAGACGCCCACCACAATGCCTAGCCATCTTTTGGTTGTAGTTGTTTGTCATTATCGTTTGGCAGGCCAGGCTGGATTCAAACCTGCCAGCTCTGGTGTATGTGGTTGGTGCCTTAGCTGCTTGAGCTACAGGCGCCACAGCGTTAGTCCCCTTTTATCCATGGGTGATACATTTCATATGTGCCGAACCTGAACCCTATTATGTACTGGTTTTCTCCTGTCCATACGTACCTATTATAAAGTTTAATTTATAAATTAGACACAATAAGAAACTAACAACAATAACTAGTAATAAAATAGAACAGTTAAAACAGTCCACTGTAATAAAAGTTATGTGTATGTATCTCTCCCATTTCTCATTCTACCATCCTGTGGGTAACTAAAAACCGTGGGAAGGCTTGGCGCCATTAGCACAGTGGTTACGGCACCAGCCACATATGCCAAGGCTGCCACATATGCCGGGTTTGAGCCAGCCTGGGTCTGCTAAACGATAACAACTGCAACAAAAAATAGCCGGGGATTGCAGCGGGCGCCTGTAGTCCCAGCTACTTGGGAGGCTGAGGCAAGAGAATCGGTTAAGCCCAAGAGTTTAAGGTTGGTGTTAGCTGTGACACTACGGTACTCTACTGAGGGTGACATAGTGAGACTCTGTCTCAAGAAAAAAATAAATAAAAACCATGGGAAGCAAAACATACCTGTGAGACTCCTGAGAGTGATATGAATCATTTCAAATGGCAGTGGTGACAGCAGTTCCTCTTACATATATTCATGTTAATTAGAATGTAAGTTTTTTTTATATTGCTGTCATAGTGAAATTTTCTACCTGCTGAAAAAATGAGAAATAAGCCAGCATTATTTAAAATATTGCTAAGGGAACATTATGTTTCTTTGTGATTGATTATTAGGCTTCCTTTTATAACAGAAGATTAATGTTGCTGTTTGTTGTTCTTAGAAATGATAATTGGTTGAGGGTTTTTTTTTTTAACATCAATATACTCTTCCATAAACATATTTGTATTTTCCTTCAGAGCCTGAATTTTTAACTTTTTGTTTAATCGAAACGACTTTGAGTTTTATTGTTTTATTTACTGTCTATGATGGAATAAAATAAAAGCTTATGCAGTATATGTACTACTGTGCTGTTTGGACAAGTGCTTAATTTTTTTTTAATTCATTTTCAATAAAGGAGACCTCAATAGCATTACTACATTCTAATGGGAATTAGATATCTGCTCTTAATTTCTTCCTTAAGCAAAAAGTACTCATTTATTAAGCTTAGTATCATCAAATGTGGCGATTAACAGAGTTCTAGCATCAAGACTTCTAGCAGTAAAGAAGTCGGTTTCTCAGCCTGGCGTTGTGGCAGGTGCCATCCCAGCTACTCGGGAGGCCGAGGCAAGAGAATTGCCTACGCCCAGGAGTTGGAGGTTGCTGTGAGCTGTGTGACTCCATGGCACTCTACCGAGGGCGATAAAAGTAAAACTCTGTCTCTACAAAAAAAAAGTCTGTTTCCCTTCCTTCTGAATCAAAAATTTTTTTGTTTATATTAACTAATTGAAAGATGCAAAAAGTGAAGTTCAAGGAGGTAAAGTGATTGTTTGCCTCAAGATATTGCAGCTAATCCTTTTTTTTTTTTTTGTAGAGACAGAGTCTCACTTTATCGCCCTCGGTGGAGTGCCCTGGTGTCACATAGCTCACAGCAGCCTCCAACTCCTGGGCTTAGGTGATTCTCTTGCCTCAGCCTCCCGAGTAGCTGGGACTACAGGTGCCCGCCACAACACCTGGCTATTTTTCTGTTTTGCAGTTCTGCCAAGGCTGGGTTTGAACCCACCACCCTCGGTATATGGCGGGTTCACCCTACTCAATGAGCCACAGGTGCCGCCCGCTAATCCTATTTTTTAATTTTAACAATTAGTTGTACCTCTTGTTGTAAACTAGATTAAGGCAGCCTGTAAAATTATAAGTAAGATAAATCAAGAAAGCAAATGCAGAGTAGTATGATGAGACCTACAGAAAACTGGTAGGTGCACAAAAGCATAATGTATGATCTTTCAGTATTTTTGGAGATAGATTATAAATTTGCCCTGTGCTTCCTCACAGCCAAAGCAAAACAGGGACATGTATGTCTGTACAGTGGCGTAATATATAGATATAACCCACTGTGTGAGTGTGTGCAGGTTAACTATCCTATATCTGAAACACTTGTGGCCAGAGTGGTTTGGATTTCAGGTTTTTGTTGATTTTGGAATATTTGCATTATACTTAAGTGGTGGAGCAGCCCTGATCCAAAGATCTGAAGTGTGAATTGTTCTAGTGAGCATTTCCTTTGAGCATCGTGTCTGTGCTCAAAAAGTTTTGAAGCTGAGAACATTTCAGATTAGAGATAATCAGCCTGTATATATAGTAAGGGCCAATTGTTCAGAGAATGTATGTTTTTCTTGGCCCAGAACTATGAGAAATTTATGTCAAGTCATGTTTTTTGATTTCTAATATGTTTTTTCCTACTACGTATTTTAATTTGGTTCTATTTGCTTTAAATACAAATTCTTTTTCATGGAATGACAAGAAGTTCTGATTAGAAGATAACCATATTGCTGTTACTTCTTTTCTGTTAGGAATTCTTGTTAAATCATGGGCACAAATCTTTGCCACCTCTAAAGCCCAAAAATTACTATTCCGGATCATAGATTGTTTATTGCTACCACATACAGTATTACAGCAAGAGAAGGACCTGCCTGCACCTATGCTGACTGCGATTCAGCAGAGTCTCCCTGTGTATCTCCAGGTATAGTATGTATGATTCCTTAAAAGTTAAAAAAAAATTAATTGAAAATTTGCATTGAAACATAGTTTACTAAATGCAGATTTCTCATCCATTATGATGTCAGGTGTATGTGTGGCACATCCATTAAAAAACAAATTTAATTTGCTTTTGTGTTTAGTTGGTACTGAAAGATAAGTGCTTCTTAATTTGAGGTCCAGCAAGGGAAGCTAAGGTGGAAGGAAAAATGGATTTTGATTAAGCAATAAGCAATTCCTTTCATAGATGGGGGTTTTTTAAACAGCATTTTAAGATTCTTGAGAAGTTTTAAGTTATTTGTCTAACTTGTATTCATAATAACATTTCAAAAAAACTAGAGTAATCATCAAGCTGAACGAGAAAGAGGAAGAGCAGCCACAGCACACACAGCACAGCACAGCCTGCCCTGCCAGTCCCACGAGGGGAGTGTGGCCGCGGGAGAGTCTAGAGTGTTTGTTCCTTGTGGCTCTTTTAAACTAGACAGTCCATTCAATTAAGAATTCTTAAAACTGTATAAATAGTAGATTGAAAAATCTGCTATGTTACACGTTATTCACGTTATTTAATTTCTGCAGGGTGCCCGGCTCCTCTTAGAATTTTCAAAAAGTATCTTTTACTTCATCTTTTCTAATTTATTAATATGATTACCTAAACCATTTTTAAAAAACAGAGTTGAAGGAGATTTGTGGGTTTTTTTTTTTTTCCAGTTTATTTGCTGGTATTTTAACAATCCTGTGTTCTTTGGAGGGGCATTCCTTTTTTTTTTAATTTCAGAATTTTGGGTTACTACAAAAATTTTGAGACAGACCATGTTGTGGTCCACTGTTTCATTTTCAAGAAACATGCTTGGCTCCTTCCTTTCTAAGTCACCCATACAAGTTTCAGCTTGCTTGGCTTATTGGTGTTGCTGGGAGGGCTTCATTTATTTCCATCCACACGGATTTTACATTTCTTGATTCTTGTGTATTTTGTGTATCTCAAAATGTTTGTAATGGCCCATGTATTACAGGGGTACACACAGTTTGGTTACATAATTTGATTTTGTACATTTTAAGTCTAAGTATGCCCTTCGCCCAAAATGTTTGTATTATACCCATTAAGTGTGATTAACCCAACCCCTCCACCACTTTCCCACTTGCGTGGTTCCCATTGAGTTTTACTTCCGTATATGCACATAAGTGTTAATCAGAGAGTTTCAGTTTAATGTTGAGTACATGTGGTTTTTTTCCATTCTTGCCATACTTCACTTAGAGTAATATTCTCCAGTTCCATGAAGGTTACTAGATCACCATTTTTTTTTTTTTATGGCTGTGTATACATACATTTTATTTATACATTTATACATTTTATTTATAGGCACTACTTGGATTATTTCCACATCTTTGCTATTTTGAGTTGTGCTGCGTTGAACATTCAAGAGCACATGTCCTTTTGATAAAGTGACTTTTTTTCCTTTGGGTAAATACCCGGTATTGGAATTGCTGGATCAAATGGTGGATTTGCTTTTAGTTCTGTGAAGTATCTCCACGCTATTTTCCATAGAGGTTTTACTCGTCTGTAGTCCCATGAACAGTGACTAAGTGTTTTTTTCTCTCTGCATCCATGCTAGCCCGTGTTGTTTTGGGACTTTATGATAAGAGCCATTCTCATAGGAGTCAGGTGATGCCTCACTCTGGTTTTGATTTTCAATTCTCTGATGACTAGAGATGTTGAACATTTTTCATGTGTTTATTGGCCATTAGACTGTCTTCATTTGAAAACCCATGTCTCTTCATGTCATTTGCTTACTTTTTCATGAATTTTTTTATTTTTTTCTTGCTGATTTGCTTGAGTTCCTTGTAGAATCTGGTTATCAGCCCTTTATTGGATGTATAGTGCGTTCCTACTTCGTAGTTTGTCTGTTTACCCTATTGATTGTGTCCTTGGCTGTGCAGAAACTTTTTAATTTGATCAGGTCCCATTTGTTTACTTTTATCGTTGCTGCAATTGCTTCACGGTCTTCTTCATAAATTCCTTCTCTAGGCTGATATCTAGAGTTTTTCCAGCATTTTCTTCTGTGCCATTTTTCATTATAAATAAACTTTCAAAATTTCTTATTGGGCAAATATCCATTTATGGCTAAAATGGGGATTTAACAGACATTTTTAATTATTTCTCTGGGAAAACACATAGTGAATCACAAAGTTCCAAATTATAAATTAACTTTTAGAACATAGTTTGCTGTGTTGGTGGTTATCTGTATTGCATAGTATTAGCAGAAAATCATTTCTTGTTCTCAGGGTATGAGTTTTAAATGTTAAATATAGTAATCCACATGAAAATATTTTAACTGCTATACAAATGAAAGGGGTTAAATCGAGACGTGAAAGAAGACAAGTATGAGTTCTGCATGACCTTGATTAAGCTCTTTTCTAAAATTTAGTTCTAAAATGGAGATACAATATTACTAACTCAATGGTGTTTATGAGAAATTTAAATAATATAATGAATAAAAAGCACATAGTGCCGTCCTGATGTAGAAAAATCTCCAAATAACTTATCATTCTGAGTCTTAATCTTCTGTATTCTCATCCTTTATTAATTATTTGTTAAAATTGTATCACCTTTCTTAGCCTGGAAGATATTTAGCATAAATTTTAGTCTTAGACAAAAGTGAGCAGTAGCTAAAAAAGAGTGGCCTAAAAATGTATTTTGTTACTTTGTAATTACATACAGATGTAGTTGATGGTCAAGTTTGGTGGTCAGGTCTTCTGAGAATGAGATGAAGAAAGGATCTCCCTAGTCTTACTCCTCTTCTCCTGCTGCCTTGTGCATGCCTTGAGGATATTCATCTTGGTTACATTCCTTATGATTTGTTTACCTGAGGTCAACTCCTCTGAGTTTCATATGTATATTATCTATTGATGCTGTGAGGTGTACTTTTGATGGTGATAAGTTAAAAGTCTGACATGAATATTAATGGTGAATACTACATTAGTAAGCTTCTGAATGTTGTTTATTATTTGGAACTTTACCTCTTAGTATTTCTTATTTTCTTTCCCCCATAGGGCATGTGTATCGTGTGTTGTCAGTCTCAAAATCCAAATGCCTATTTGAATCAATTGTTAGGAAATGTTATTGAGCAGTATATTGGGCGGTTTCTTCCAGCTTCACCATATGCTTCAGATCTTGGACAACATCCTGTTTTGTTGGCACTGAGAAACTCAGCCACCACTCCACCAATACTGTCTCTAAAGAAATGCATTGTGCAAGTCATAAGGTATATCTGAATATTAAATATAGGTGGTATGTACAAATGATTAATTTCTTTTAAAAGTGACAAAGTGGCTTCTGGGAAATGTTGACAACCCTTAGAACACTAGTAGTTTGGAAACTTTTTCCTGAGAAGCATTACCTAAGAATTTATTAAAAGGACATTTGCTCATGATCACTTTAGCCCATGCTTTTTTAGTTGCTTCTGTTTTCTCTATATAGCTGTTATTTTCCCTATATATGTCCTAAAGATAGATTTTTGCTTTTTAGTTTTTCATTAGATAAATAATAATTGTATTCTGTGATGAGTAAAACACAGTAATTATATTTTATATAAGACAATAATTAAGTGAAAAGCTGCATGCTAATGTGAAAAATGAAGCAATCTGAAGTCCCATTTTGTTAGTCTACTCTTAGTCTTAACAACTCAGTTTTATTAAACAAATAAGTAAATAAAACTTCTTGGGCTTTCTACTAAACTCATATGCTATAACTAACATTAGAAAGTACTATATGCAAAATCTTTTGTCTTCTTGCAGTATTTAGCTCCCTATTAAATTAGTTTTTAAACTTCAAGGTGCTATGGCAATACTTCTTATCTAGTATGAGTTTTCTATGTTTTTTAATGATCTGATCGTTTTAATGACCCAGTACTATCTGTCGCTTTTCATTACAGAATTTCGTGTCTAAAGTCTGTCTCTCTTTTGACCTTCTTTTTGTGTTCCTAGTGACCTGGTCCTTGGGTTTGGAACCTCTTTGTACCCTCTCTTTACCTATTCTTTAGCAAGTGGTTGTTTCCTTTCCTTTTCACATTTTTCTCCCCTTATCACATTATGTAGAGACTATTGTGAGACTCTCCTAACCACTTTCACCATCTCTAGTCTTTTCTTCCAGTCCAGCCTAAGCAATGCCCCCAGATTACATTTCTTAAAATACTGTTCCATTATGATACTTCCTGCCCCTGAACTTTGATTGTCTCCTTTTTGCCTGTGGGATAAATTCCATGCTACTTAGCTCACTAGAAGCTGTCAATCAACTTTTCCAAATGTGCAGGATATCCCAAGAGTTACCTTATACAGGGGATGGGAAATTGTAGCTAAATGTACCTTTATTTATAAATATTCATTACATAATTTTACAAAGAGCTGGACAACACATAGAGAATATTTTGTAAATATTTTCTAAAGTTTTGTAATGAATATTTTGTGAATAATATTTACACAAATATTCACAAACTAATATTTTGTAAAATAAAGGTACATTTGGCTACAATTCCTTCCCCCTCATGTATGGCAACTTTTGGGAACCTGTATGGTGTCTTACACAAACTCTAATTTGATTGGTTTAGTTATTGCCCCTCCAAAATACTTTATGCTTCCCTACATCACAGCTATATTCATGTATTTTATCCATTAAAATATCATCCTTCTGGATTAAATCCCATTTATCCTTTAAAAACCTACATCTGGGCTTGGAACCCGTGGCACAGTGGTTACGGTGCCAGCCACATATGCTGAGGGAAGCCAGTTCAAACCCAGCCCAGGCCAGCTAAACAATAATGACAATTGCTCCAAAAACAAACAAACAAACAAAAAAACCTATATCTTGATATATCAGTGTACCGTGAATATTCTTTTCCTGTTTTCCTTTTTTGAAGTTGTATACCCCGTATGACTCAATTTGTAGAATCATGTTAGTTTTTCCTTACTTGTATCTGAATTTCCAAAAAGGTAGTAATAACCTACCACTGTGTTTGAGACACTGCATAAGTAATTTTAGTACAAACTGAGTAAGTGCTGAAGTGAAATTAAAATCCATAAAACTCTTTAAAGCCCAGTGTTGGCATCCTGGCTGCATTAGTTGACTTTCCTATTTCCTACTAGTTAAAGGCCAAAAAAGTAATAATTTGAGTTTTTTATTTTTAATATTCAGGAAAGATAAAGAGATGTTCCTATGACTTCCTGCATGCTGTGCTTTTCCAACCTCATTAGGGTTAGGGCTCCTTCCTCTGAATTCTTGAGAATTCTGTGCTTATTTTTGTCAAAGTGACTGTCACACTATATAACAATTGTCTTTTTCCTTTCTTGTGTACTTTTTCCAATGGTTGCAAACCCTTGTCTTTCAGAGATCATGTTTTACTCATCTGTATATTCTTGTTCTCAGATGTACCTGCAATACCATAGATGCCCAATAAATGTTTGTTCTAGGCGTTAGGAATTCAGCATTGAAGAAAACAGATAAAACCCCTCAAGGAATGGGTGAATATTGTAATATGTAGTATTTGTTGGAAGTCACTGTGAGGAATAGAAATGATTACTGAGACTTTTCTTTGTTTTTTTTGGAAGACAGTCTTATTCTTGGCACCCTGGGTTGAGTAGAGTGCCGTTGCATTATAGCTCACAACAACCTCACACCTGCCACAACCCTTGGCCAGATTTTTCTGTGTTTAGTAGAGATGAGGTCTTGCTCTTGCTTAGGCTAGTCTCAAACTCTTGAACTTAATTTAAGCAGTCCACCCACCTTGACCTCCTAGAGTGCTAGGATTACAAGTGTGAGCCGTCATAACTGGCAGAATGCTAAACCCATAGCTCCTGCTCTTAAATAGTTCATACTCCTCTGCCTCATTATGATAAATCATTATTACTTGCAAATATATGCGGACATCTAGTTTAGAATTAGTTATATTTGACAAATTTTCGCATTGCCTAAATGTCTTTAGAAATTGAACAATTCTCTTTTTTATTTATTCACTTAACAAATGTATACCAAACACCTCTTGTGACCCAGAACCTGTCTAAGAGGCGGGGATATGCAAAGACAAATCAGATAAATTATTATTCTTATGATCTCTGATAAGTTCTAATGCTAAAATTTGTGTTCAGTATTTTTGCCTTAGGAGATGATATTAAATCCCAGATAAGGTCTCTTGATTCCTTTATTTATTAGACGAAGGAAAGAGGTAAAGCTGGAATGGAAAGCTAATTCCTAGGACAGTCCTCTTATTTACTTGGAAAAGTAAGACCCGTCCCAAATCCCTAAATAAATAAATGTGAGGAGAGATTTCTTTATGCAAATTTGACATTAGAAAAAATGTTGTGGCATTGAGGAGCCAGTAGAGATCAGACTTATATTAAGGTAAAAAAAGACCCGAATTAACAATTAGGCCTCCATTTGGATTTTGATTAAGTTCATTTTATAACCAGGTGCTTTAAATTTAGTTCATATCTCTGATGTGGTTTGGTCCTCAGAGCACACAAGAAACATGTATAAGGCCAGTGCAGTGGCTCATGCATATAATCCCCGCACTCTGGGAGGCCGAGGAGGGTGGATTGCCTGAGCTTCTTCTGGGTTGGAGACCAGCCTGAGCCTGAGCCAGACCTGTTCTCTAAAAATAGCCAGGCCTTGTGGAGGGCGCCGGGGCGCCGGCTACTCAGGAGGCTGAGGCAACAGAATCACTTGAGCCCAAGAGTTTGAGGTTGCTGTGAGATATGACTGCACAGCGCTCCAACCAGGGTGACAAAGTGAGACTATGCCTCAAAAAAAAAAAAATAAGTATAGTCATTGCCTCCTAAAATCTTATATTTAAAGATAGCATGGTAAAATATATACACTTTTAAACTTTGTACTTTATTAATTCAAGGGATAAATTTAATCAATTTCTTTAAAATGTATAACTATTGAACTTTCAAACAAGAAACAATGTTGCTTCTTTATAGGAAATCGTACTTGGAGTATAAAGGGTCATCACCTCCTTCTCGCTTATCGTCCATTCTGGCCTTCACTCTCCAGCTCTTCAAGGAAACTGATACAGACATTTCTGAAGTTGAGCTCCTCCTCCCTGGCATTTTGAAATGCTTGGTGTTGGTCAGTGAACCCCAAGGTTAGTTTGTTTATAAGCCTATTTGTATTCACTTCCTGCTTACAAGTTAAGAAACTACTCTTTCTATCAATTAAATTGCAAAAGGTATCTGTTTATTTTATATCAGGGCTAAAGAATGAACCCCAGCCAGTGCCTCGGGGTAGATATGATAAAATGATTAAAAACTGACATGTTTCGTTCTATTTTAGTTTATTTTTCCCCCCTGGAGGGAAATAGTTTATTTAAGGGCTATTTCCTTTGATTAGACTTAATAACCTCTCAAAAAATATTTGTTTAATCTGACTCCAGTATTAAATGCAACTTGTTAAATATCAAGTGGTAAGAGGTCAGCATATTTTTTCAGCTTTTTGCTAGACTATTTAAGCTGATTTAGGGGGCAAACCTATAGGAATCCTTTGATTCTACTCTTTTTGTTTTCAGTTTCATCAGCCTTACTTTTACTGATTGCTTTAAAATGTCATTTATGTAATCCCCACTGTAACATGCTTTAATAAGCTTCTTGGAAATATGCAGAATAATAGCCATAGTTCTATCCTGAAGGAGTTTTTTATGTATTTAGGGTGGGATGTATGTGTGATACTAATGTGACTATTCCAAGGGGGGCTTTGTAAATGTTTCCATCTATGTATTTTTACTGCTGAGATAAGTGAGTGCAGTGCACACTCTGAGGACCTGGAGGGCAGTGTGCAGAGCGGTAGCAGGAAACTCAAACAACTCTTTGAAATGGTCTGTTTTAATCTCAAAAAATTATGCTTATTTTTATTAATCTATATTTCAATATTTAAAATGTTGCTATCTGCTCCCAAGCTTGGTTTGGCAAAAAAAATGTTGTGATACATTTATATAGAATGCTCCCATTTGACAGTAACATCCTCTTACCTGGAGAATATGCAAAGATAGACCCCAAACTCTTCTTTAGAAATTTTCCTCTCATTGAAAACTTATGTATACTTTGACTTTCAGTGAAAGCCTGTGGTACCATATAATGATCATTGCTGAAGAATGCAGATACAGAGGTAGCTTTAAAAATACTTCTCACAAAAATGTAAATTGTCAAGTACCTCAGAATCTGATTTGGAAAACAAAAGTGTAGGACCTATTTCAAATTTAAAAGAAGACAGTCAGGCTGTGCACGGTGGCTTATGCCTGTAGTCCCAGCACTCTGGTAGGCTGAGGCAGTGGACTGCCTGAGCTCAGGAGTTCAAGACCAGCCGGAGCCAGAGCGAGACCTCCTCTCTAAAAATAGCCGGGCGTTGTGGCAGGCACGTGTAATCCCAGCTGCAAAATTTGTGAGACAAAGCAGACAGTATAAAGTGTTAGCCTATTGTTTTGATGATAGTAATGTTTTATCATGAAGAAGAATGGGTGTTGCAGCCCATATAGCCTATGGCTAGGAGGAGTGAGAGTTATAAGAAATACCTGTGTAGCTCAATAATGGAACCCCTGGGTGGAAAGGGTGTGGAGAGGGATTTAGCTCTCCTAACAAGCATGAGAGCTCGGGAGATGAAAGCAGTGGTGAATTGGCAGTCTCTACACCTGTGGTGTTGAGAGGCAGGAGATCAGCCTTACATTAGGCTGGAGGAGAAGGCAGTCGGGAGCATGCGCATTCTATCACGGACTCGCTTACTGTGACTCTGCTCCTCTCCTGCCTGCAGAACGCCGTCCGGCGTCTCTCTGAAGATCACCAAGCTCTGCTAAAGACTAAGATCTGTCTTTCTAAGAAGACTGCTTTACTCTCTCTAAGACTCACTCCCTGTCTCTCCTGCTAAAGTAGACAGCCCTCGGGCACGCAAGAGAAACCGTAGCAGAGCAAGGTAACTTAGTGGTCCGTGTCCAGAACCTAGTCAGAACCCGAGACCTGGCCAGTCCTGGACTGACATGTGACAAACAGGGTTTAGAAGATAAATTTTGCTGTTCCCGTTTAACTAGTGAATATATCACATGTTCAAGATATAGGAAGTACAAAATTCTTCATGTCTACATTGCCGTCTTTGTCAGCTGAAAGAGCAGTATTAACCCCTTGACTGCCGAGCACTCAGAAACAGAATGTACCAATTAAGGTGTGCAGTGATCTCAGAACCATCACCATACACAGCTAACTACTGGATGGTCTTTGTTTTCTTACTAATTGAAATAATTCATCCAAGTGGGTTTCAGTTTCCTTCTTTTCTTTTTTTTTTTGAGACAGTCTTATTATGTCACCCTTGGTAGAGTGCAGTGGCATCACAGCTCACAGCAACCTCGAACTCTTTCTTGTCACAGCCTCTCAAACCTCAAACTCTTTCTCATCACAGCCTCTCGGGTAGCTGGGACTACAGGCACCCACCACAATACTTGGCTATTTTTTTTTTTGTCATTTTTGTTTAGCAGGCCCTGGCTGGGTTCAAACCCACCAGCCCCAGTGCATGTGGCTAGCCCCCTGAGCTGTGGGCACCGAGCCTTGGTTTCAGTTTCAGTGTTTAATATTTATATTTATAAAAATGTAATATGCAAACAAAAAAATAATATGACATGATAAGGATTTGCCATATTAATAAAAATGTAATAAACCTTTTGTGTGGTATAACTCAGAACAGGGTTCGATGCATAATCCAACATTACCTGTATGTATTGATACTGAATTTCACTTCGCTTTTTATGTTTTGTGCAAACAACACATCTCCAGTGAGCATTTTGCCATATTCTTGTTAGATTGCTATATTTTGGAAAATGCCTTTCCATAAAATGAATGGACTGTTATCACCAACAACTTTTTCTCCAGAGTTGTATCATATGATTAACTACATGGAAACTTCTAAAAGTAATGATGTTATGAATATTGGCTTTTATATCTGATGTATTGGTATCAAAGTCATGTATTTGGGGTTCAGATTGAAGTTGCTGAGAATTGGCTTTTTTTGGCAGGCAGACAGAATCTTATTTTGTCACCCTTGGTAGAGTGCTGTGGCATCACAGCTCACAGCAACCTCAAACTCTTGGGCTCGAGTAATCCTCTTGCCTCAGCCTCCCAAGGAGCTGGGATTACACGTGCCTGCCACAACACGCAGCTATTTTTAGAGACGAGGTTTTGCTCTGGCTCCAGCTGGTCTTGAACTCCTAGACAGTGGCTCATGCCTGTAGTCCACCGCCTCAGCCTACCAGAGTGCTGGGACTACAGGCATGAGCCACTGTGCCCAGCCTGATTGTCTTCTTTTAAATTTGAAATAGGTCCTACACTTTTGTTTTGCAAATCAGATTCTGAGGTACTTGACAGTTTACATTTTTGTGAGAAGTATTTTTAAAGCTACCTCTATATCTGCATTCTTCAGCAATGATCACATCTTCTAAATTTGATGACTCTTGGAATTTGGCATATTTATTTATACTCCCACAAGAATCCTCCATTTGTGCAAATTATTTGAGGTACAAGTGTGAAAAATATTGAAAGCAGAGCACAGGGTGCTGGCAGACCCTAGTCAGGTAACGTGACAGTAACATGTGTCAATATGTGTTTGCTTGCAAAATGAAAAACACTAAAAGGCATCTCGCACTAAAGGAACGTCTTCTTTGAATGCCTGAAGGCATTGATTGCAGTCAAAAGATTAAACATATATTTTCATGCATGACCCAGGGAAAATTATCTCTGATTCACTCTGTGGTGTCAGTGTTTTAGAAGTTTCTGTGATTAAGCTAGAGTTACCAAATGACTCAGCAGTTCCACTTCTAGGTGTGTGCCCAAGAGTACTAACCTGTAGCTTGAGGAGTTCCACTTCTGACAACAGAAGGAGCTCTGCAGACCTGCTTCCCAGCAAAACTGGTAAAAATTATTTAAAGAACAGTACTTAAATTATTTGGAAGTGGTCCTAAGAGTATACAGCAAATAGAGAAATATTTAAGGTAGCGCCTGTAGCTCAAGTGGCTAGGGTGTCAGCTACAGACACCAGAGCTGGTGGGTTCGAATCTGGCCTGGGCCTGCCAAACAATGACAACTACAACAAAAAAATAGCTGGGCATTGTGGTGGGCACCTGTAATCCTAGCTACTTGAGAGGCTGAAGCAAGAGAATCACTTAAGCCCATGTTTTTGTGGTTTTGAGCTTTTATGCCATGTCACTCTACCAAGGTCATTAGCTTTAGGTTATGTCTAAAAAAAAAAAAAAAAAAGAAAAGAAAAAAGAAAAGAAAAGAAATATTTAAGAAAACCTACTAAAACGTGGTTAGAATACCAAGAGTCTGTGGTAGTTGAAGCAAGACCGACCTACTTTCTCCCTTTCACCACTTAGCCCAGCAAGGTGAAAACTATACTTTAGACCACTCGCTAGCTCCCATTAGAAGGGCTATTGTCCTAGGAAAGAGAAGATATCAGCATTTCTCATTCTGCCTCAGCTACCTCATGTTGAGACTGTGTTCTTTTTTTTTTTTTTTTTTTTTTGAGACAGAGCCTCAAGCTGTCACCCTGGATAGAGTGCTGTAGCATCACAGCTCACAGCAACCTCTAATTCTTGGGCTCAAGTGAGTCTCTTGCCTCCAGCTCTCAAGTAGCTGGGACTACAGGCGCCCGCCACAACGCCCGGCCATTTTTTTTGGTTGCAGCCGTTATTGTTGTTTGGCGGGCCCGGGCTGGATTCGAACCCGCCAGCTCAGGTGTACATGGCTGGTGCCTTAGCCCCTTGAGCCACAGGCGCCAAGCCGAGACTGTGTTCTAAGGAAGAATGGCATAGAGGTAGAGACTTCCTTCATTCTTCTGTTTAGTCCCCAGTCATGGACAGGTTCTGTGTTGAATGCAGCATCCCTGAGAATACTGGGACCCTAGTTGCTCTTGGTAAGGTATTAAGTATTCAGCTCCTAAAATGTATGTCACACAGTAGTAGGCACTGTTGTCCCTGCCCCCAGCACTAGAGTGAAACCTCTGAGATTCTGCTAGCAGGGCAAGGAAGAATCTGGCCATAGAACAGAGAGCTCTGAAATCTCTTTAGAATATCTAAGTTTATCTGCGACAAAATGTGGAAAAGTTCAAGCCTAAGAGTGCTCTCAAGAACACTCTAAAAGCTGAGACCCAATAGGTAGGTACGTTGATAATCATTGAAAATACAGATTAGTCTGTAGGCCTGCTACTTTACATAAGAGAATTGGTAAAAGAGACAACTGGAAAGAAAAAGAACCCTTGGGTCAGAACAAATCTTAAAAGCTGATTTAAGAAGCTACTTTCACAAAAGAGACTAAATTTTATCAAATCAGTCTATAAAGTAATTTATGCCCTAGGCGATTATTAAAAATAGTGGAGCTGGCTTGGCGCCTGTAGCACAGTGGTTATGGCATCAGCCTCATACCCTGAGGGTGGTGGGTTCGAACCTGGCCTAAGTCAGCTAAACAACGATGACATCTGCAACAAAAAATAGCCAGGCATTGTGACTCTGTCTCAAAAACAAACAAACGGAAAAAAAAATAGTGGAGCGATTAGCCAGAAATTAATTAGTGAAGCTTAACAGGTGGGTGTGGTCATGAAAAGGGACAGGGAGAGCCCTGGCCAAACCACCTGTCTTTCCACCTGAAGAGCCATATGAGAGGCCCTAAAAGGGCACGAGGAAGAGCAGCTTCGCTTTTAAAAAGTCTACATTTTGCCAGGCTCCATGGCTCAGGCCTGTAATCCCAACACTCTGGGAGGCTGAGGCAGGTGGATCATGTGAGCTCAGGAGTTGGAGACCAGCCTGAGCTAGAGTGAGACCCCATCTCTCTAAGTAGCCGGGAGAGCACAGTCGGTGCGGACCTCAGCCGGAAGGACGCGTTGAGGTTGGCATACCCATCAAGGACAGTAACTACCATGGCTTCCAGTGCTTTGGCCAACCTCAGATGCGTGGCCTTTTGGCTAGGCGCCTGCGGATTCATATTGTTGGAGCATTTGTTGTATCCCTGGGGGTTGCAGCTTTCTATAAGTTTGCTGTGGCTGAACCAAGAAAGAAGGCATATGCAGATTTCTACAGAAACTATGATGCTATGAAAGATTTTGAGGAGATGAGGAAGGCTGGTGTCTTTCAGAGCGTAAAGTGATTTTGGAACATAAAGAATTTCTTTGGGCTGATTTACATAGACGTTTGTCACTGACCTGTGTTCCTGAGCTATGAATATGAGTGATAAATAAACTATTAATAAATTCAAAAAAATAAAAATAGCTGGGCGTTGTGGCAGGCACTTGTAGTTGGAGCTACTTGGGAAGTTGAAGCAAGAGAATCACTTGTGCCCAAGAGTTTGAGGTTGCCATGAGCTCTATTTATCTATTTATTTGTTAAAAATAAATAGTCTAGATTTCAACAAAAAGTTACAGAACATGCAAAGATACAGAGAAGCATGATCCATACACTGGGAGGGGGAAAAAGGCAGAACCTTCCAGTGAAAGCAATCAGATACTGATTTATTAAACCAGTGGTTCTCAACCTTCGTAATGCCGCAGTGTATTTTCATTGTTAAAAAGGAGTTGTAACCCACAGGTTGAAAACCACTGTATTAGACAAAGACTTGAAAGTAGTCATTACAAGTATATTCAAAGATCAAAGAACCAAAGGAAAGCATGAGAAATGATGTAAGGAAGGTTTGATAACTGTGTTGCCTCGAATAGAGAAAACCAATAAAGCAATATGGAAACTTTGGAATTAAAATGCACAATAACTAAATTAAAAAATTCCCTAGAGGGCTTATTTGTTGGTTTGGAACTAGCAGAAGCAAGAATTAGCAAACTTGAAGACTGGTCTGTATAGATGATGCTGTCTGAAGAATAGAGAGAAAAAAGAAAGAAAACAGAGCTTTTGAGAAATATGGAACACAATTAAATATACTGTCACACATAGGTGGATACATGGGCCAGAGGAGAAGAAAGAAAAGAGCAGAACATATAATGAGTAAAAATTTACCACATTTATTAAAGAACACTAACCTATACATTCCTTAATTTGCCTAACTCTAAGTAAACACAAAGAGATCCAGAAACAGACACATCAATGTATTTACTATAACGGTACAAATGGGGTAGTGGGATCAAAACTATTGGGCTAACGAAATGACTCCAAATGGCAAATCATACCCAGGACAAATGAAGAGAACCAGAAATGATAAATAAAAATGTTAATACATCCTTTATCCAAAATGCTTGGGATCAGAAATGTCTCAGGTTTCAGATTGTTACAGATTTTGGAATATTTGCTTCTATAATGTAATGCAATATAATGAGATCTTGGGTGTGGGACACAAGTCCAAACACGAAATTCATTTATGTTTCATATACACCTGATATACATAGCTTGCAAGTGATATTATATAAGATTCCAAATAATATTTGCAACCTGTCACATAAAATTATATAAAGTAAAATTATGACAATGTATTGTTGGAGTCATAACATTTGTAAATGTAATTAAGTATAAAAATACAAGAAAAGGAGAAAAGAGCTATACATATAAGATTTACATTTCTGTATTCTCTATAAATAATACAAACTTTTTTTTTTTTTTTAAACCAGGCTACGTGCTGTGGCATCAGCCTGGCTCATAGTAACCTCAAACTCCTGTGTACAAGCGATCCTCTTACCTCAGCCTCCCAAATTACTGGGACTACAGGTGCCTGCCACAGTGCCCAGCTAATTTTTCTATTTTTCATTAGAGATGGGATTTCACTCTTGCTCAGGCTATTCTCAAGCTCCTGAGTTTAATTGATGCTCCTACCTCAGCCTTTCAAAGTGTTAGGATTACAGGTGTGAGCCACTGCACCCAGCAAATTAGTATAAATTTTAAGCTCTCTTAACTTAAGATGTATTTGGTTAGCCTATAGTAACCACTAAAGAAAATATTTCAAAAGTAGTGAAAAATCATTAAAGAAATTAATGTAAGCAGAAAATAGTAAAGTACATCAAAGACATAAAAAACATGAGACATTACGAAAACAAAAAGTGAACTGGCTGGTGTAAATCACTGTATCAGTACAACATTAAACGTGAAATTATTGAACAGTCCAATCAAATGGCAGAGATAATTACATTGGATTTTTAAAAACAAGATCTAACTACATGCTATTTGTAGGAAATAATTTTTTTTTATTTTATGTTTTTTAGGAAACACTTTAGATTTACAGATACAAAAAGATTAAAGAAAAAAAGATGGGAAAAGATACATTACATAAGTAGCAACACAGAAGGCCAGCATGGCTATACAAATAAATAGCTCCACATAAACTGCTGATTCATATGGAATTACAGGGGGCAGATTAGCAAATCAATCTTTTAAAAGAAGAGCAAAGTTGTTGGCTCAGTACCTGTGGCTCAACGGGCTAAGGTGCCAGCCATGTACACCTGAGCTGGCGGGTTCAAATCCAGCCTGGGCCGCCAAACAACAATGGTGGCTGCAACCAAAAACTGGCTGGGCGTTGTGGCGGGCGCCTGTAGTCCCAGCTTCTTGGGAGGCGGAGGCAAGAGACTCGCTTGAGCCCAGGAATTGGAGGTTGCTGTGAGCTGTGATGTCACTCTATCCAGGGTGACAGCTTGAGGCTCTGTCTCAAAAAAAAAAGAGCAAAGTTGGAAAACTTACACTTCCAGTCTCAAAACTTAATACATACAAAGCAACAATAATCAAGAGGATGTGATACCGGCATAAGGATAAACATATAGATCAATGGAATAGAACTGAAAGTTCAGAAATAAAACATGTGTTTATGGTCAACTGGATTTTTTGGTTTTTGTTTTTACAAGGATGCCAAGATAGTTTAATGGGGGTAAAATAGTCTTTTCAACAAACTGTTCTAGGGAAGATGGATAACTACATTCAAAAGAATGAAATTGGACTCATACTTCACATTACATATAAAATTTAGTTCAGAATGAATCATAGGCCTAAATTACAGAGATAAAACTGAAAAGCTCTTTGGAGAAGGTATAGAAGTAAATCTTCATGAATTTGGTTTTGACAGTGGGTTCTTAGCTATGACACCAAAAGCATGAGCCACACACACACACAAAAAGATAATTTGGACTTCATCAAAATTAGAAGCTTTTGTACACATTCAAGAGAATGAATAGAAAGCCCATTGAATGGGAGAAGAAAAAACTTGGAATTCTTATCTGTTGATGAAGAATGTGTATCTGTAATATATAAAGAACTCTTTAATAGGCCAACATAGTGGCTCACACCTGAAATCCTAGCACTCTGGGAGGCCGAGGCAGGAAGATCACTTGAGGTCAGGAGTTCGAGACCAGCCTGAGCAAGAGCAAACCCCATCTCTACTAAAAACAGAAAAATTAATCAGACGTGATGGCATATGCTTATAGTCTCAGCTACTCAGGAAGCTGAGGCAGGAGAATTGCTTGAGCCCAGGAGTTTGAGGTTCCTGTGGCTAGGCCAAGGCCATGGCACTCTAGCCTGAGTGATAGAGCAAGATTTTGTCTCAAAAAAAAGTTCCTAATAACAAAAAGACCAAAAACTGAATTTAAAAATAGCCAATGGGGATGGTGCCTTGTGGCTCAAGGAGTAGGGTGCCGGCCCCATGTACCAGAGGTGGTGGGTTCAAACCCGGCCCCAGCCAAAAGCTGCAAAAAAAAAAAAAAAAAAGCCAATGGATCTGGATAGGCATTTCTCCAAAGAAGATAAACAAATGGCCACTAAAAAGGGTGCTCCATATCATTAATCATCAGGAAATCCAAGTTAAAACTGCACTGAGACACCGCTTTACACCACTAGGTTAGCTATAATGAAAAAGTCAGATAATAAAATGAATTGGGGAAGATGTGGAAAAATCAGAATCTCATTTCTTTCTCTTGGGACTGTAAAATGATGTAGCTACTTTGGAAAACAGTCTGATAGTTCCTCAAATGGTTAAAGTTACTGTATGATCCAGAAATTTTACTCTTAATTATATACAAGAGAAATGAAAACATATGCCCACACAAAAACTTGAATATTAATACTTTTACCAGTATCCTTCCTTACAGCCAAAAGTTAGAATGTCCATCAATTGATAGATAACGTGGACTAAAATAATTTTGTATATTCATACAAAGGAAGTTATTTGATCATAAAAAGGCATGAAATACTGATATATACATGGGTGAAACTTGGAAACATTATTCTAACTGGAAAAGGCCAGTCACAGAAGTCACATATTACATTATTTCATTGATACGAAATATCTAGAATAGTTCAAGTCTATGTAGGCAGAAAGTAAATTAGTGATTGCTTATAGGAATCAGAGGATAGCTAGAGTGGAGTTTCTTTTCAAGATAATGAAAATACTCTGAATTTGACTGTGATGGTGGTTGGACAGCTCTGAATATACTAAGAACCGTTGAACTATGTACTTTAAAGGAGTGAATCATATAGTATGTAAATTACAATAAAGTTGATTAAAAACAAAACTATCCGGTTAAAACAAATAGTTCATTTCATTTAAAGAAATAAACTGCATTTAATATGAAAACTTGGCCGGGCGTGGTGGCGCACGTCTGTAATCCCAGCGCTGTGGGAGGCCGAGGCGGGTGGATTTCCAGTGCTCACGGTTCGAGACCAGCAAGAGTGAGCCAGAGAAAAGACCCCGTCTCTACCACCAGGAAAAAACCCA
>CAUYRH010156321.1:0-13068 GCA_963574655.1 Perodicticus potto | reverse complement strand
GAAATCATACACTGAACAAAAATTAATGGGCCTCCAAGAAGGAACCTGAATACTTTGGTTACATAACTCTGCAAAGGATGGGATATACACACAAGCAATGTGATTACTGTGACTGGACAGGGCAAGGTGGGTGTGAGATCTAGGTTTCTGAGAGGTACCTGAAGTCTGCTAAGTACATCCACCACTTCCAGGGATTAGTGACCCCCACTAATAATCCAACTTTCCAGGCTTTGAGTCTCCAAATTGAACACAGGTGAGCACAGCACCAGCCTCTTCTTCTCTGGCTTGCACCAAGGAGAAGAGACCTTGGGGCTGGGTTGGTTAAGTAGGGTTGTGGAGCCAGGACAAGTGGCAGGTTGGTGGTGCCTATAGCTCAGTAGGTAGGGTGCTGTCCATGTACACCCAGGCTGGCGGCTTCAAGCCTGGCCTGGGCCTCCTAAACAACGACAACTGAAACAAAAAAATAGCTGGGTGTTGTGGTGGGCGCCTGTAATCCCATCTACTTGGGAGGTTGAAGCAAGAGAATCCCTTAAGCCCAAGAGTTGGAGGTTGCTGTGAGCTCTGATGCCAGAGTACTCTACTGAGGGTGACATACTGGTACTATGTCTCAAAAAAAAAAAAAAAAAAAAAGGAGAGAGAGAGAGAGAGAAGTGGCAGGTAATGACTGGGCTGGGCCTGCACCATGTCAGGACATTAGCACCTGGATGGGGACCAGGCACATCCCAGGGCTCCTTCTACTTTAACTTCTTTTTTGTTTTTTGAAACAGAGTCTCACTTTGTCCCCCCACCCCTACCCAGAGTGCCATGGTGCCATAGCTCACAGAAGCTTCAGAGTCGTGGGCTCAGCAATTCTCTTGTCTAAGCCTTGGGAGTAGCTGGGATGACAGACATCTGCCCAACCCCAGGATTTTTTGTTTTTGTTTTTGTTTTTTCTGAGACATAGTCTCACTTTGTTGCCCTCCTTAGAGTGTCCTAGTGTCATAGCTCATAGCAACTTCAAACTCGTGGGCTCAAGTAATCCTCATGTAGTCAGAGGAGAATTGTTAGTTTGGATTGGTTAAACTCAAATTGGTTCCTGTTGAGTTGACGCTGGGGGGAGCAAAAAGTAATTCTTAAAGAAATTGTAGCTTAGAGCCAGTCGTGCTGAATCACGCCTGTAATCCTAACTCTTGGAAGGCCAAGGAAGGTGGATTGCCTGAGCTCATCAGTGTGAGACCAGCATAAGCAAGAGCAAGACCCAGTCTCTATTTTTGGTTGTTTTATTTATTTATTTATTTTTTGAGACACAGTCTCAAGCTGTCACCCTGGGTATAGAGCCATCAAGTCATAGCTCACAGCAACCTCAAACTCTTGGGATCAAGCGATCCTCTTTCCTCAGTTTTTCTATTTTTAAGTAGAGAAGGGTTCTTGCTTTTTGGTCACACTGATCTCAAACTCGTGAGCTGAAGCTATCCACCAGCCTCAGCCTCCCGGAGTGCTAGGATTACAGCCCTGAGCCACAGCACCCGGCCACACCCAGGCTCTATTAAAAACAGAAAAACCGAGGCTAGCCCAGCTCCGTGGCTCATGCCTGTAATCCCAGCACTTGGGAGACTGAGGCAGGTGGGTTTCCTGAGTTCACAGGTTCAAGACCAGCCTGAGCCAGGGTGAGACTTCATCTCTAAAAATATCCAGGCATTGTGTCAGGTGCCTGTAGTTTCAACTACTTGGGAGGCTGAGGCAAGAGAATCACTTAAGCCCAGGATTTTCAGGTTACTATGAGGTATGACTGCACGGTACTCTACCCAGGGCAACAACTTGAGACTCTCAAAAATAAATTCTTAAAATAAATAAAATGTCCTATGTAACAAGCAAAGCTTCTTACCAAAACAAAAACAGTTGCTCTGTATTGCTTTTCTGTTACCTCATTAACTGCACACATAAAATATTCAACCACTCTTGGAGGATGGTTTTTTCCTCAATATAATTTTTGCCTCTCAGATTCATTCAGATTCCTAAAACAATCATTTATAAGATCCTCTTTTTCTCCCTGGTTCATTCATTCTCTCTAATCATTTTTTTGTTCTCCAAGAAAATGGTCTAAATTCCCATGTCTTTCTTCTTTAATGAAGACGAATGTTTAAACATCTTTACCCCAGTGAGAAGTTGGTGTAACATTTCAGAAATTTCCTCCCACAGGTAGTATATTAATTGTCCCAACTACTTGGGAGGCCCAAGGTGGGAGGATTGCTTGAGCCTAGGGTTGGAGGTTACTGTGAGCTATGACATTCCTGCACTGTAGTCTGGGGCAATAGAGTGAGACACTGGCCCCAAAATAGTTATTTAACCAATGCACATACTTGCCAATTGTTTTATTTTTGCATCTCCACTTTTTGGGTACATTTCAGATTAATATGAGAGAGGAAATGATTAGATGACATTGTGTTTTGTGGTCAAGTCCCTGTTGCAGATGTGCCCCCCACCCATTGTACATGTGCCATACACCCTTACATTGTGTCCGTTAAATGAGAGCACACCAATCTCCCTATCTCCTACCCTCTAATTTTTGTATTATTTCACTATTAGAGTAACCATTCTTGAGAGGTTTGGGACTGAAAATGAAAAGTTATTCCCAGCCATGAATGAAAGGAAGCAGAGTGCAGATTCTGTTTGGGCAACACGGCCTTTGATCAGTTGGGTGTGAGCAGGCTGAGTTTGATAGTCAGCAGGTGGGTTAAGGAAGGGTGGAAATATAAGAGTTGGCAGGATGCAGACTGGCAGACTCATTCCTTCCTGGGCAGACTCACTCCTTCTTGGACAGAATGGTTCTATTTGTTTGGGTCCTACTTTCGGCCCTATCACAGTAGGTACCTTATAAGAACAAATTGGAGTTGGAGGCTCGGCACCTGTGACTCAAGCAGCTGAGGTGCCAACCACATATACCTGAGCTGGCGGGTTACAATACAGCCAGGGCCTGCCAAAGAACAATGAGGGCTGCAACCAACCAACCAAACAAACAAACAAAATAGCCGGACGTTGTGGCGGGCGCCTATAGTCCCAGCTGCTTGGGAGGCGGAGGCAGGAGAATTGCTTGAGTGCAGGAGTTGGAGGTTGCTGTGAGCTGTGATGCCAGAGCACTCTACCCAGGGCAACAGCTTGAGGCTCTGTCTCAGATAGATAGATAGATAGATAGATAGATAAATAAATAAATAAATTGGAGTTGGATTTTGTTTTCCTAACCAAGGAGTGCAAGACTTTAGATCCCTTTCAGTCTAATTCCCTCCTATATATTTTAACACTCTACAGGGGCATCAGTTTTCCCCCTACATTTTTTCACAAGTATGGCAAGCCTTAACCCATTGTAGGGCTCATGGCAAAACTCCCCCTACTCCCATGAGCACCCTGGGAACCAGAAGAATGATTGCCCAATGTCTAAGTGGTGGTCAGAGACTTTTATAGACGCCTTTTAGAAGGGAGGGGGGAGAATGTGGAAAGTATAGGTGTACCACGCTGTTGCTAGGGGGAATGTGTAGATGGAGGGAAACAGATTGATTTATAAATTAAGCTGAGAGACAGGAAATGTGAGGTTTTGTTTTTGTTTTTGTTTTTGTTTTTTGAGACAGAGTCTGAAGTTGTTGCCCTGAGTAGAGCACCCTGGGGTCATAATTCACAGCAACCTCCACCTCAGGTTCAAGCGAACCCCTTCCCTCAGTTTTTCTATTTTTTAGTAGAAGATAGGGTTTTGCTCTTGCTCAGCGTCAACTCCTGAGCTCAAGGAATCCACCCTCTTTGGTCTCATAAAGTGCTAGCAATACAGGCATGAGCCACCACTCCTGACCCAGGTATTGTGTTCTAAATGATTTGGGCCCAGGTCTGTTAGTATTCAGAAAAGAAATTCAGCAGCTCCTTTTGATTCCCAATCAGATTACTCAGGTTTTATGTAGATAGAGGAAAGGCCTCTTCCAATATTTCCTGATCATGAATGGCCTTTAATTCAGAATACATTTTATACCAAAGAGTCATATTTTGAGGTGACATTTGCTTAGCTCCTTCATTCCCCTCTTCTGGAACTTCCATAGAAGTTTCACACATTAAGAGCTGAATTGGCAATTGTGAAGAGAGAGACTGTGGGTTTGTAATCTAATAATAAGATGTTTGAAAAGAGATACAAAAACATAAATACAAGAACATAGGGATGAATAAGCAGAAAAGAAAAGATCTAAGCTCATTTCCTCACTCCCCATTAGAATAGTATCACAGTCTTGGGAATAGGTCAGTCTAATAGAATGGTTTCACTTTGTCAATCTGATGAATAATAATTTGTCTTCTAGGAGATGTAGCTCATTCTCTACTTGTCCTGACTGATTTACATAAAAACAACATTTCTCTCCATTAACAGCATTAGCTTCTCCTTCTTAAGTTATTAAAGCACCCAAGATGCTGTGACTTTGAATTTTGACAGTTACTAGATTATTAACCTTTGTTTGAAGGGTTCCCGGTGTCAGCATGGTGATGTCAAACTCTTGTTCTATTACCATGGAGAGATCCACTGTAACATACTTTCTGCTGCTCACACTCATACTGTTAGGTAATTGCAAAACTTACTTCATCTCCCTATCCCAATTACCCACTGAAAATTTCAAACTTAGGGACTGCCCCTAATGGCTCTTCCCGCCAGAGCAATAACTCCTTATTGGCTAATCTACCATCCTGTCACTTCCCCTAACCAAACCTATATAAGAGTGTGCTTTTCTTTTGACTGTCTTTCTCCTCTCTTCCCCTTTCTCCCCCCCGTCTTACCCTCTCTCTTTTCTCTCCTCCTTAGTGCTGCTCTGCAGCATCCTCCACCAATAAAGACCTTTCATACAAGCCTTGGTGGTCTGTGAGATCTCTGAAGGTTGAGTACTACCCCTTCACACACACCCTTTCCCAGTTTTTTGTTAAATTCTTGGAGCCACAGTCTTGATATCTTATCATGATGAACTCTGGGAATAAAATATTTATGCCCCACTCTTGGAAACAGTCTTCAGTAGAATGATTTTATAGAGCTGAAAGAAATTTAAACAATAACAATTTTAGCCACTGGCTTTTTATCAGAATCCAGTAAATATACATTACACATTTGATCTGCAAAATCTGGTCAAGAACATGCCATAACACTGTAGAGAAGAGCTAATTATCTTAAAGATAAATAAATGTTGCATGTATACACTGTGTTTTGGGGAATTCTCAAAAAAATAGGTAAGAATTTGCAGCACAACAGGTAAGCAGAAGTTGTAGAGGTAAAGTATAGGCTGGGCATTGGCTCTTGTTTTTAATCCTAGAACTCTGGGAGACAGAGGTGAATGGATCACTTGAGCACAAGTGTTTGAGATCAACCTGAGCAAAAGTGAGACGCCACCTCTATCACAAACAAGAAAAATCAGTCCAGCACGGGGGCACATGCCTATAGTCCCAGCAACTCACGAGGCTGAAGAGAGATATCTTGTGCCCAGAAGCTTTAGGATGCTGTGACCTATGACAACATAGCACTCTTCCCAGGGTGAAAATTGCTCAGCCTGAAATAAATGAGTCAATAAATAAATAAATGAATAAATTTGTGTTTGCATATATACAATTATATTTCTAAAATAAAAAGAAAAACCATCAATAATAATAATAATTAAAGAGGCAAATAGAACAAAAAGAAAAGTTTATCATATTTATCCCACCACAGAATTTATGCCATCTTAATAGAGAATGGTGAAAATGGAAGTAAACTGGGTGGTGCCTGTGGCTCAGTGAGTAGGGCGCTGGCCCCCTATACTAAGGGTGGTGGGTTCAAACCCAGCCCCTGCCAATCTGCAACAAAAAAATAGCAGGGGATTGGGAGGGTACCTGTAGTCCCAGCTGCTCAGGAGGCTGAGGCAAGAGAATCACCTAAGCCTAACAGTTGGAGGTTGCTATGAGCTGTGATGCCATGGCACTCTACAAAGGGGAACAAAGTGAGACTATCTCTAAAAAAAGAAAGAAAAAAAAAAAAAGAAAATAGAAGTAAACTTCCAAATCCCAGCTTTGTCCTCAAAAGAAGAGTGACACGTGTGTTAATCCTTCTTGCTTTTGAGGGTGTTTCCAAAGAAAGGTTGCTGCCTCCCATTAGTGAGAGTGTTGAAAGGAATGGTGCTATAGTGTGTAAGACCGACTGGAGGTGCTGAATTCAAAGGCAAAATATTATTATAGCAGCAGAGAGAGTCCAATGTAACAGACAAATTAAGGTCTAGCAAGAGAAAATGAGAAAAAATTAATGTCTAGCATTTGAGAAAATGTTAAGAGGACATGTGAAAATATGCTTCCAATAAAAAATAACCATGCATTTCCACAGGCAAAACAATGTCAGAATGTACAATTCTCCCTTTCTTAGTACAATGTGTGTCAGAGTCTTGCAGGATACAATCATATCACAAAGTTTATGAAAGGTGGCCTTTCTAATCCTCAAAAACAAATGAAAGCTTATAACATATACAATACATTAGGAAGATATAACTCAAAGAGTAAAAAAAAATTTTTAAATCTGGAATTAACCATAAAAAATAGAGATGTCTAAATTACCCTAAAACTTTATCTGAATAGTGTTCAGTGCATTAAATAGGAATGATATAGACAACTCAGTAAAATGAGAAAAATGAATGTTATCAGATACAATGAAAATGACTGAGCAGTCTCCAATGGAAGAATAAAGGCATAAAGTATGAAGAAAACTCACCATACTTCAATTAGGAGAAACAAAGAGTCCCATAAATAGACAGATGAAGATCAAGGACTTGAAAGTTACACACAAGAAGAGAATCTTGAAAGCAGGAAGAGAAAATAGATATGTTATTGCTAAGCATACTTTCTCAGATTACTAGTGGATTAATGAACAGGAGCCTTCCACATCAAAAAAGAGTTGGTGATATAGTCAAAGTGCTGAAAAAAGAAAAACTTGAAAACTTGACATTCACCAAAACTGCCCTTCTAAATGAAGAAAAAATAAATATTTATCAAGCCTCATAGATGCTGGCAGGGTGAGATGGCTCACATCTGCAATCCTAGCACTCTGGGAGGACAAGGTGGGTAGACTGCTTAAGGTCACAGGTTTGAGACCAGGCTAAGCAAGAGCGAGATACCATCGGTACTAAAAATAAAAAATCTGAGGCAAGAGAATCGCTTGAGCCCAAGAGTTTGAGGTTGCTGTGTGCTATGACACCACAACACTTTACACAGACTGATATAATGACACTCTGTCTCAAAAAAAAAAAGAAAAAAAGTGAAAGTGGGCGGTAAACCTCTGGTAATGGGTCTACATGTACAATATAACAAGATGTCATTGTTGACATCAGTAGCAAAATCCAATACAGATATTAAAAAACAATTGTCAACAGTAAGTTCTTCTCTTTCAAAAGTTATATAAAATATTCACAGTAATTTCTTCTCTTTCAAAAATTATGTACACAAGGCTGGGTGGCTCATGGGTATAATCCTAGCACTCTTACAGGCAGAGGTGGGTGGATTGCTAGAGCTCCTGAGCTCCAAATCAGCCTGAGCAAAATTGAGACCCTGTCTCTACAAAAAATAGAAAAACTGAGGCAAGAAGATCGCTTGAAACTAAGAGATGAAGATTCCCATGAGCTATGATGATACCAATGCATTCTACTCAGGGTGACATCTTGAGACTCTGTTTCAAAAAAAAAAAAAATTACACACAAATTTATGGACTAAACTTCACAATGAAATGAGTGACATTAAATAAAGATAAGGAGGTCAGGCATGGTGGCTCACGTCTTCAATCCCAGGACTCTTGGGGTCCAAGGTGGGTAGATTTCTTGAGCTCCTGGGTTCGAGACCGGCCTGAACAACTGAGAGAGACCCTATCTATAAGAAAATATCTGGCTGCTCTGGCTAGCACCTATAGTAAAAGCAACTCCAGAGGCTGAGGCAAAAGGACGGCTTCAGCCCAGGAAATTGCGGTTGCTTTGAGCTATGATGCCACAGCACTATCCCGGGGGCAACAAAATGAGACTGTCTCAAAAAAATAAAATAAAATAAAATGAGAAAAGATAGGGATTTTTAAAAATCAAATATCAAAATCCAATTCTATATTTGATACTCATCTTACATGTAATGACACACATGGAATAAAAAATGACAGGACAAAAAAAAAAATGACAGGACAGAAAGGTATTTGGGCAGGTACAGTAGCTCACAGCTGTAATTCTGGCACTCTGGGAGGCCAAGGGTGGATAGCTTGAGCTCATGGGTTTGAGACCAGCTTTATCAAAAAGTGAGACCCTGTCTCTACTAAGAATGGAAAAACTGAGGCAAGAGGATCCCTTGAGCCCAAATTTGCAACCTGCTGTGAGGTATGATGCCACGGCACTCTCCCCCGAGTGACAGCTTCAGACTCTGTCTCAAAAAAAAGAACAAGAAAGATATTTAATTCAAATATTAATCAAATGAGAGCAAGGGAGATTATCATAAGGAGATAGGTACATAAATGTATATACATGTGTGTCTATATGTATATACACACATATGTGTTAAAAGAGTCTCACCCTTTTGTCCAGGCTACACTGTCATGACATCAGCCTAGGTCATAGCACCTGAAACTTCTAGGTTCAAGCCATCCTCCTGAATCAGCCTTCTGACTAGCTGGCACTACAAGTGCCTGCAATGATATTCAGGTAATTTTATTTTCTATTTCTAGTGGACATGGGGTGTTGCTCTTGTTCCAGTTGGTCTCCAACTGCCAAACTCAAGAAATCCTCTCATCTCAGCCTCCCAGATTGACAGCATTATATACATATGCTCCTGCGCACAGCCAGAGTATAATATATTTTGACGGAAAACATATTTCATAAAATATGCTTTAAGTCAAAATGGCCACAAAAGGTAAAGAATATGGAAGAATAATATAAGGGCTTATTTGTTAGAAACCTGTAACTCGTTGTTATTTCAAACATATATAAAATACATATTAAAAAAAGGTAGGACAGATACACAACCGTCACGTACATGCTCAAATAAAGAGCTATTTGCACATATGTTTACTGTGGCATTATTCACATAATCCATTTGGTGAAAGAAATCCACATTGGCCTCAAAAAACAAATGGTGAAATATAATCTAGGATATGAAAAGGATATATAAATGACAGAGTATTACTCAACTTCTAAAAATCAGGAAACCTTCTAACATTTGTAATAAAGATAAATCTTAACATTATGGTAAATGAAATGGCCTTTCAAAAATTATCTTCAAACTACACAAATAATTCACACAAACATAACATATATTCACCAGTAAATATGAGTAAAAGTTAACACAGTTTTTGCAGGCAGGGGGCAGTGGTTCATGCCTACAATCCTAGCACTCTGGGACACCGAGGCAGTTACATTGCCTGAACTCAGGAGTTCAAGACCAGTCTAAGCCAGAGCAAGACCCATCTTCAAAAAAAAAATAGATGGTCACTGTGGTGGATACCTGTAGTCCCAGCAACAGCGGAGGCTGGGGGAAAAGAATCATTTGAGCCCAAGATTTTGAGGTTGCTGTAAGCTATAATATCACGTCACTCTAATGAGGGTGACAAAGTGACACTCTGTCCTCCCCACTCAAAAGGAGTTTTCATAAATTTTCACCTACAGGATAAAATAAACATTGACCAGCAACCAAGAGAAAATGTACTATTCTTAAACCAAATGTAAGAAACATGTAGGCAAATGAACAGAAAGAAAAAGAAATTTCCACTAGATACATGGTTGATTTATATTTAACTTTTATTCTCAATGTCTTAAAGTATACAGAGTTGAATAATGTCATGCAAAATTATAATAAACAAAGTGTCCCAAACTGACTCAGATAAAAAGTGATATCATATTTTATATTTTTAATATCTTTATTTTCACATAGAAAAATATGATGGAAAATCTTGTAATGGATACTTTGTAAATAATGGTACATTTAACTACAAATTCCTATTTTTTTTTATCCTTGTATGCCAGACAAATTTTGGTACACCATGTATAGGTAATAACTATAAACAAAATTGACTGAGGTGAGGGGAGCTACTTTAAAAAATTAAAAAGAGGCCTGGAGCAGTGGCTCATGTTTGTAACACTAACACTCTAGGGGGCAGAACCAGGAAGATGGCAAGAGCTCACTAACACTTTTCAAATAAATATAAATGGCCAACGAGCACTTCAAAAGATGCCTAAAGTCCTAATTCTTAGGGAAATGTGAAGCAAAATCACAATGCAATGTTACATCATATTCACAGTGAACAGTGAAAAACACATCAAGGATATAGAGAAATTAGGAACTTTTAGAAATGATGGTGAGGAAAAATGTTGCAGACTCTAATAAAAGGTATGAAGGTTTCTCAGAAAACTAAAAGTAAAAGTTATTATTTGACTCTGCCCCTGTAGCTCAGTGGCTGGGGCACCGGCCACATGTACAGGGAGCTGTTGGGTTCGAACCTGCCTGGGCCTGCCAAACAACAATGACAACTACAACAGAAAAATAGCCTGGTGTTGTGGCGGGCACCTGTAGTCCCAGATACTTGGGAGGCTGAGGCAAGAGACTCACTTAAGCCCAAGAGTTGGAGGTTGTTGTGATCTGTGACGGCATGGCACTCTGTGGAGGGGGACATAATGAGACTCTGTCTCAAAAATAAATAAGTAAATAAATAAATGTTATTATTTCATTCAGCAATCTTTCATCTGAGTTTATATCCAAAGTACGCACTGCAGATCAGGGACGATACACATCCTCACTCACATTCATCACAGCATTATTCATAAAAGCTAAGATGTGGCCGAACACAGTCACTCACACATCCAATCCTAGCATTTTAGGAGGATGAGGAGGGAGGATAGCTGGACTGCAGGAGGTCAAGACCATGCTAAGCAACAGTGAGACCCCGTCTCTACTAAAAGAATGGTGGGATAGCCAGGAGTTGTGGTGGCTACCTGTAGTTCCTGCTATTTGGAAGGCTGAGGCAGGATTGCTTGAACCCACGTGTTGGAAGTTATTCTAAGGTGCGATGACGCTACAGCATTCTAGCCCAGGCAACAGAGTTGTCTCCACCTCTCACAAAAATTCTCTTTTCTACATAATTACAATGTTCCACTGTGACTGTGGACTGATACACAGTGGGTATTTTTTCTTGTTTTTTTTTTTTTAAACAAAGTCTCACTTTTGTCACCCTTGGTAGAGTGTGGTGGCCTCACGGCTCACAGCAATCTCCCTCTTGGGATTAAGTGATTCTCTTGCCTCAGCCTCCCAGGTAGCTGGGAATACAGGTGCCTGCCAAAATGCTGGGCTATTATTTTTGTTGTGTAGTTGTAGTTGTCATTGTTGTTTAACAGGCCCAGTGTCAGGTTAGAACCCGCCACCCCACCTCTACGCCCCCCATCCCCTGTGTATATGGCTGGCACCCTAACCATTAAACAACAAGTGCCGAGCCCAGGTATTTTTTGTTAATACCAGTTAACATGTTGTTGTATGACAGCAGGTATACTAAATATTTTATGCACCATCTGGCAATAAAATTTCATGGAAAATGCACAATTTAATAATATGAGATACTTATCAGAAAATGTTAATAAACATTTGAAAACAGTAAACATAATTTTTATTATGTTATTAATATATTCTTATTTTTACAAAAATGGACAAGGTTTAACTTACTCATTAGAAACAATCAAAAAACATTTATAAGGACAGGGAGGGGCAAGATGGCTGACTGGAAGCAGCTTCCGACAGAGGCTCCTGTCCAAAAGGAAGGATAGAGCCCAGAAACTGCCCAATTGAGCCAAAGACTGGGAGCCCGGCTGAGAGAGAGAAATGACAACTGCAGGTCACCTCTGCTGAGGCAAGCTGCAACTCCAAGAAACCAAGCTTCAGGCAGAAAAATTGAACTAAAGTCTTCCACAATTTTGAACTTCCAGTACAACCTTCCCCCCTTACCTGACCCCTGCTGAGACTGAGAGAGGAGGGTTTGAGCAGTGCCCACCATCCCTGTCTGCCGATCAAGTGCTCTGCCAGGTAAGAGACTCTGGGGATGTGCCAAGCACCTGCCTGTCCTTGGGACAGGGACTGCACCTGGAACCTCGGGGCTCCAGTCTATGCCCGGCAGGACTTCAGCCTGCTGCCCTACGCAGTCAGGGACTCCACCGGGACCACTGCAAGGCTCCACTCCATGCCCCGCTGGGCTGAGGCCTACTGTCTGCACCGGCCAGGGACTCCACACCATGCCCAGCTGCCCCCATTATCCCTGGTTGCCCCCACCACCCCCATCCGCACCGGCCAGGGACTCCGCAGGAAACCCACCAGGCCTCACCCACCAAGCACTCTGGCCAGAGACTCTACCAGCAATCATGCGGATCCATGCCCCAGTGCTTGCTGGGTCTCCACCTTTCCGCCCTGGCCAGCAACTCCAGGAGCCGCACAACCCACATCCTCCCACACCCTCTCTGCCTCCGCACTGGCTTCGCCCATTTGGCCAGGGACTCTGGAGGCCGCGTGATCTGTACTTTACCTCTGGAGCCCTCCTCCCAGCCAGAGACTGCTGGAGGCTCAGGCTCCCACTGCAAAGGCCACTGGGTCCTGGGAATTCCCAGAACCATGTGCACCATCCCATGCCCTGCTGTTGGAACCAGGTGGGATCAACTCCGGAGCTGATCCCACAGCCAGAACTCCCTGGCTGGGGCAGTCCCAGAGGAGCTACACAGGGTCACTCTCTACAAAGATCCAGCAACAACAGAGTGACCCCACCAGGGTCTAATCTTGGAGAGACGCCTCCCCAACTCTGAGGACGGTCAGAGGCTACAGTTGAAAACAATCATGAGGTGGAATGAACAGAAAAACTGGCAATATGAATAATCAGAGTAGATCAAGTCCCCCAAGGAACGATAAGGCAGATACAACACAAGATTCCTTCCAACAACATTTACATAAGTAAATGGCTGAGATGTCAGAAATCGAATTCAGGGTCTGGATAGCAAATAAGATCAGTGGAATGGAGAAAAAGATGGAATTAGAATTTCAAGCAGTAATCCAAAAGACGTCTCAAGA
>CAUYRH010156318.1:0-21080 GCA_963574655.1 Perodicticus potto | reverse complement strand
GCAAGAGAACTGCCCCCACCCCACCGAGTGTACACAGAGACTGTTTGTCCAAAGGTAAAAGTCCATAAAAATAGTGACTCTGAAAGTATCCTTCCGTTAAGCCCAGGAGGTTAGGGGCTGTCAGCCCCACCCCTGGTGATACAGAACAGAGTTTGACATATGTTTTGCACATATTGTCTTAGAGGCCTAAAGATCTCTGCTCGGTGGAGAAACAAAGTCATAAACCATTTCAGGTTAACTAAGTGTGTGCTTGAGGGGTTTCATTTTTCCCAGTTCCCCTGCAGCTCTTTGTGATCTTTATTTAGATACTTGGTTCAAAAGCTGACACATATCTGAGAAGAATGTAAAAGCAGAAGGTATTGTGTTGATTTGTAGAATGGATGTTTCCCCACAAGTTAATTTTAGATAGAAGAAGTTAGGTAATGGTAAAAGGCTATAGATTAAGTGTGTACATGACCACCAATGTATATAAGGTGGCCCAAAATAAAGATGATTGCTGCACACCATCTTGAGCTGTGTAGTCCGTTTCTTGCATCCCTTAATAATTACAGGAGCGAGCTTGCACCTGAGGCAAAGCTGCTGTTTCCTCGTGTCTCCGTTCCCACAACAAAGCTCCCTTTGGCTGGCTTCTATCTTCATAGAGATAATGAAACATCACATAAACTCTCAAAAGATATAGATATATAACTCTGAGGTACCCACAATAATTAAAAATAAAATTTAACAAAAAGACAATGAAACAAAGTCACCAGCTGGAATCGAGGCTGTGAGGAACAGTATAAGAAGCAAAGAAAAAAATGTAAATTACCATGAAAACCAATGAAAATCAGTGTTTCAACAAAAAAGAAACTGGGAATTCAATAAACTATTTTCTCCTTCCTGCTGTTTTGAGAATAAAATGATCCCCAAGGAAAATATGAAATTTAAATCATGCCCAAGGAAACTATGAAATGAAATAAATTATATGTGTTCAAAATCAATTAAGGAGTAAAGAGAGTATTTCTATAAATCTGTAAGAGTGTAAAAACCAAAATACCCACAATTCTGGAGTTTTTTCACTGGTTCCTTCTCATCTGATCTCTCATTCAGGAACAGAGGGTGTTAGGGCTGGGGTATGGGCCTCTGAGACCCCAAAGATTGATCCTTACCTGTGTCAGGAAGAAGAGTGTTGGTCCTCAGTTCCTTTGAATTGCTCTAACAGATTTAATGTACTTCTTGGGTTATTTCTGGCCCAATATCTTCACCTTTTTGTGACATTGTGTAGCCTACTCTGGGTAATGGAAGGTGGTACTTGTAAGTGTGGACCAGTCTCAGCCTGTTTTCCTGGATTGGAGACAGGTTGCTGGGCTGTATTATTGTTGTCCCTGTCTTTGGTTGGTGCTGGTATGAGTGAGCCCACTGCTGAGTTGTTCTTCTGTGTCTGTGGTAAACATTGGCCCCCAGGTGGAGTGCCTGAGTGCTCCAAGCTCTCAGAGGGACCGTGTAGCTCCCAGAGGATTTCCCAGCCCCACCACCACCACCCAGGAGGGGTGAGGAGCAAGGCCATCTCTGTCTAGGTTGCAGGAGACTGGAAGGCCCTGCACAGCTTGGGGCGGGCTCTTCTGTTGCTTTTCCAGCTGTTAAGGAGAGTGCTGGTCAGAGTCAGGAAAGCTCTCCAGCCCAGCAGATCAGTCCTCACAGGAGGAGGATAGGTGCTTGTTTGCCTAAGCACTGGCTGGTTCTTTCCACCCCTACAAGGTAGTGCAGTTTTGCTGAGGATAAGGGTAGGTGCTTCTCCAAATGAGCACTCCTTGGACCCCCACACACACACACACACCCCAAAATTAAGTGTAAATTGTATAAAGGGTATGAAAATTGACCTCCCTGTCAACAGATGGTGCTTGCCAAAAGAAACAAGTGCCTATGCTGTTTGGCACAGGAGAAGCATTCCAATTCCCCCGGTGGTGGGCGAGGCCCCAGAGCTTCCAAATGTGTCCTGTAACCTCTACCAAGGCAGTAGGGAGCCAGCTGCTGGGTGGGCTTGCCCTCTGGCTCCACAGAAGCTGGAAAATTAGCTGTTTGGGCCTGGACCTGAGCAACACCCCACAAGGGAGAGTCTGGAACAGCCCCACCCCACAGTCTGTGGAGGCAGGTGGGTCTGAGAGTTACCAGCTCTCTCTTACCACCCTTCTGCAGTGGGAGCACAGGGTTGTGGCCTGGGCCTGCTGCCCCGCAGGGCCTCCCAGAGCAGAGCATACTTCCCCTCAGTGTGATTTCCTTGAAGCTGGAGTGGGGTGGAGGTGGAAGCAGGTTGCGGGGCACAGGGCCTTAGCCCCAAGCGGTGTCCAGATGGCGGCTGACCTGACCTAGAGGGTGAGGTTGGAGCCGGGACCCCAGGTGCATCCCACAAATGTCAGTTGTGATGGGCCGAGTTTCTCTCTGGGAACCTCTGGAGGCCAAGGGAGCACTGGGCTCCCCATGCCCTGCTCAAAACCTGCCCAAGCTGCCACTTAGGGCCTTGCAGTGCGGGGCCTACTGCTCCCTGTTGCAATTTTCCTTAAGCCGAGACTGGGGTGGAGCTGGAAGCAGGGTCCCCACCAAGAACCCCTGTTCCAGAGGCAGGTGTGGAGATGGCAGGGTCTAGCTCAGGCATGCTGGAGGCCTCTGTGCCAGAGGAAGATGGCCTCTCTGACCCAAGGGTCTGCGAATGCCTGGCCCAGTGTGCGGAGGTTGGGGCTCCCCACACCCACTCAGGACCAGCTGCTGCAGCCACCTGTATCTTTCATAACCGAGCCCTCTGCGTCACGGTGGTTCTGTTTTAGGGCCCTTTGCACTCCACCGGCTAAGTGTCTGGTCAAGTTCCAGGGTAGAGCTCAGAAAAGCCACCAGTCAGTCTGCTTCCTCCCCTGCCTGGAGTAGTCCCCAGTGTGGGGCCCCCAGGAGTTTGGGGGGGCCTGGCTGTGGTCTGGTTACGTCTCTGCACAGGCTTCATCCCCCTCATCCCCCTCGTCCCCCTGGCATTCGCTTATCTTGTTACAGGTGTAGCCCTCACCATTTCTCGGCACTGTGTGTCCTGCAGTGGCTTCTGGAATGTCGTGGTCACCTTGGCGCCCCGGGGGCTGCCTCTAGTCCCCATCTTCCCCTCCTCCTCCCTCTTTGCATTTTAATTAAAAGCTTTTAAAGTCATATGTTTGAATCCACTACATGCATAAGCTTTAGCTATATGACATTGGCATTCATACGAATTATATTTTTTATTTACATATAATTCAAAATTTAATTTTCAGTTCATTATCAGTACACAAATTTTAAAGGACTTAATCTTTTCTCATTTTAATTGTTCATTTTCAGATTAAGTGAATTATTATGATCAGACCGTATGGCATATAAACGTCCCACGTTTGGAATTATCACACTTTTTTTGACACAGTACTGATCAGTTTTAATAAATAGGGGAAAGGAAGGAGGCAAAGACCTACCTACTGGGTACAATGAACACACCTATAGCTGTGACACAAGCATTACAAAAGTGATCCATGTAACCAAAAACATTTGTACCCCCTTCGTATTTTGAAATAAAAAAATTAGTAACTATTTAATTGGCAAAAGAACTAGTGTATTTGGATAGGATGTGTGTGTATTTGTACATAAGAACCTGAAAGACTGTTTACTGCAGAAAAGCTTAAGAATAGAAGACTTATTCCAAGGGAAGACCAATGTGGATGTAAGTATCAAAATTGTGTTTGTGACAGAAAGATCAGCTTAAAAAGGATTGGAAAAGACAAGAACAAATAAACTGGGATAAAAGCCACATCTAAGAATTTACCATGTAAATCCCGTCGGGAAAGGAGCCTGTATTCAAAGTGCAGAAACAAGCCAGGCTGTAGCATTAGAGAGATCGGCTTAGAAATCAAGGACTTGTCCAATGGGAAAATTATATTTCAGAGTCCAGGAATTCAGTTGTCAAAATACAGAGTACAAGTCTGAACAACATCAAGCAGAAAAGTCAGGCTTGACTCTGAGTTAGCAGCTGGAAGCTTCTTATAACTTTCCCATTTATCTCACATTTGATGCCAGAAAAAGAAGCAGAAATACCATGACCTTATTCTCATTTACTTGTTTGAAACTATTTTACCATTTTTATCTTTAAAAAGTACTGTATGTTTCCTTCTCTTATATATTCTTTTCCATAAATATATGTCACCGGATTTGGTAGTGAACCTGTTTAACACAACAACTGTCGATCTTGAATTGTACATTTAAAAATTTTTCAGGTTATGTGCAGGTTATGTGCTCATAAGTAAAAATATCTGAGAAGGGCAGCACCTGTACCTCAAAGGAGTAGGGCGCCAGCCCCATATATCAGAGGTGGTGGGTTCAAGCCTGACCCTGGCCGGCCCCCAAAAAAAAAAATCTGAGAAGAACATACAAATTATATAGCCTTATATCAGACATATCTAGACTTCAATATCATCTCTGCTCCTTTGCATGTTTTTCTCTATCCTGAAAACACCTGTGAGTACCGGCTAGCTGGGAGGGGACCATCTGCTGTAGTACAGGTGATGAAGACGTCATAATGCCCTTCCCCCACACACTTTACTGAGAACTCACAGTATTTTAGTTTAATATACTAACCTCTACTTAAAGAAATGGAGCTTAGGAACAGCCTTCAACTCTTCAAAGGTCTTCAACATGCCAAATGTCTTCAGAAAATAGTCAGTTGTTCACTGGATGCTACAAAATTACCATGATTGAGGAGCACTGGTGTAGAGAGAGAACAGAAATGGCTAGTCCATTTTCTTCCTTTAATGAAGAGAAATTAAGATATTGTGCTATTGTGAAGAAGTGGATGTTTTTGAGATATATTTATCAGTGGGTTTGTATACACTAAGTCTTAAAAAAGACAATGCTCACTTGTTTTTCTGTTTAGTTTTAATATGGCAGATTAAAACATCCTGAATTTTAGAAAGTGTAACAAACAGCCAAAATAAGTAAATTCCACCCATAACAATCACAGGGCATCTAGACAAAATAGTTTAATAAATTAAATCTAAACAGAACTTTAATTTCATGTTAACATTTATTTAAATTATCTATAATTCAGAATTTGGAGAGAAATATTTTGATGATTCTTTACGTAACTTGAGATACTCTTGAGATACATGGATGCCATGTCACCACCATGGGAAACTGCAGCCCCCATGTTCTCATCATACCTACAGATGCAAATACTATATGATCCATTGCAGCTTTAAGAAAAAGACAATTGTTTATAATAATACATTTAGAAAGAAAATACAGCTAGGCCAATCCATTCATGATCCCAGCTAAACTTTCCCCTATTTTGGACATCACAGTTAATTTTGGATGCAAATGCCAGTGAGAACAGACCAGTTGTAGTCCACAGATGTTGAAAATACAACTAAAGCTAATGGGATTTTAATCCTAAACAGGCAAAAAGTAAAACAGGCTTTAAATACTGTAATGAGCCCAAATCCTCTGAGAAGGGGTGTCTTTTATTAAGTCAATTACATTGGAACTGAGAGTAAAAGAAGCATAACAAACAATTGATGATAATGGGGTTGTGGTATCCAACACTGCATGTGGTCACAATGACACAAAATTATTTCCCTGAAGAGATGTTTCAGTTAAACTATTTCCCAAATAGGATAGACTATGCTCTGAAGTATTGAAGGTGTTCAGAGGGTTTTTAAAATGCACCTTAATCTTCAGATGAAACATGTTCTCTCTCTGTGTGTCTCTCTCTACAGGGTGTTATTAGTTTTAATTCAAAAGTTTCAGCAAATGATCATAGTCAGTCCATCATCTCTAACAATGTCAATGTCAAATCTGATGTGAGAATGGATTAATAACAAGCTGAAGAAAGGAGATGTCAGAAAAAATCATTGCTAACTTAAAAATTACTTCTTGGATTTGTCATGTGACAACTAATGGTACCTTTGACAGGTGTTTTTAATGCTAGTTGTGGATAGCTGAATGATGAGAGGAAGTAAACTGTATTTGCATTATTTTAACACTTCTTGAAGGAACACGTCATATTCTAACATAAGCTTTAATCCAAATGAAATTTTGTGATGTATCCCTTGATAATGCATTTCTCTTTCTAAAGATCTCAATTTCTTAAGACAATGTGAAGGTCTCTGATGTATGATAAAATGACATTTGAGGGACTGCTGATAATATTCAAAAAATAAACTAAATGTAGAAAAATGTCAAAAATGTATCAGTACAAAGAAAAATGCATCAATATTAAATGTAAGTGAAACAGATTAAAAAGATTGATTAAAGTATTCAATAAGAAAATATGGAAGCAAATAATAATTCAATCATGCCTTTTCTATCAAAAGATAAGGACACATCTGTGACTTTTATTCTTAGCAATAGTTCAGAGTATAGTATCTGCACAACTGCCTTATTGGTTGGTATTTCAGAAACATGCCAGATGTCCTAAGATCAGAAAGGTAGATTGATATCAAGGAGTTGAGAGATTAAGAAAAGAACAAGTGGAAACAAAGAATAAAACAGAATAAATTGAAGTCTAATAAAACAGGATCACAAAGTAAATACTCTGTCAAAAGACATGTTATATTCTACTTAATAAAAAATTAGATCTGGACAATAACAGAATGAAGATGTTTCTATTCCAAGGAGAGGGCAAATTGTAATTTCTCAATAACACTGTAAGTTGCCAACTGCATTTATAATAAAAAATTACTTAAATAAAATATGAGAAAATCCATTTCCAGTAAAAGCAGTGTGGGTCTTTTTAATTAACCCTACCAGTGAAAACAACAACAAAAAAGACAGATGAAGTATTTTTATCTAAAAAATTACATCAATAACACTGAAGAGCTAAAAGTCAGGTAAATACTTTGAAGTAATTAAAAAACTTCTTAACATCTTATTAGAAGAGGTGAAAGGTTCAGTAAACTATTAAAATTAATTCAAGCATATAACAAGATTACTAGATACAAAATAAGCTTTAAGATCAGTATTTCTGCAAAACAGTAACAAATAGAAAGAAATAGAAAAAAAGATAATATTAAAGTTGCTTTAATAATTTAAAGTATATGCAAATAACTTAAAATATGTGTAACACCCCTATGGGAAAAATTAGAAAACTCTATTAAGAAATATCAAAGTTTAGGGCAAGGCGCATTGGCTCATGCCTGTAATCTCAACACTCTGGGAGGCCAAGGCAGGTGGATCACCTGAGCTCAGGAGTTGAAGACCAGCCTGACCTAGAGCAAGACCCTGTCTCTACTAAAAAATAGAAAAACTATCCAGGCGTTATGACGGTAGCCTGTAGTGTCAGGTACTGGGTAGGCTGAGGCAAGAAGCTTGCTCCAACCCATGAATTTGAGGTTGCTGTGAGCTATGACACCATGGCACTCAACCCAGGGCAACATAGTGAGACTCTGTCTCAAAAAAAACGGAGAAGGAAGGAAGGGAAAAAAGGAAAAAAAAAAAACATGAAATATCAAAATTTAAATAGATGCATTATGTTATTAACTTGAAAGAATTACAACCATAGATTTCAATTCTACCCCATATAATGTATTAAGTAATGTATATTTGTCAAAGCAATCAGAATTAAAATTTTGACAATTTTATTTTGTGAAAAGAGGGATGATGTGGGTGGGAGACTGGTTCTAAAATGTCTATAAAAATATAAAGAGCCAAGAAAAGCCAGGTAGTGTCTATTAACTGTCAACCACACTTTTCAAGTGTCAAACTCCCTTGTTCATTGGCTTTCTATGAACTCCTGCCAGCGAGAAACACCAGACGGAGACCAGAAAGAAAGGAGTAGCCAATGTCTCTTTCTCTTCCACTTCTCCTGGAGCAAGGACATCTGTGGGAAGGCAAAAGTGCAAGTGACTGTAAGCTGCAGTAGGTCGTCTCAGCAGCCACAGCAGGAGATGGGCTCCTAGTGTCCTGCTCAATTCCAAAACCAGCAGCAGCAGGGGCTTCATTAGCTCCACTGATTGTGCACTGAAGCCTTCAGCCTAGAGGTGTTGGAAAGCTTCCTGACCTTTGGTAGCAACTCCTTTACATTTTGCTCCAGTAGTGACCCTTCTTTTCTTCCTTTTATTCCCTGATTCCTTTCGACATGTTTCTAATAGGTCATATAAATAAATGCTTGATTGAATAAACTGCAGTGATTTATACTTTTCACAATGGACACACACTATTTTTCAATGAAAACAAAAATTGCTTGTAGGTACATTCGTTTCTTAATATGAAAGGCAAACCTATGAAACTCTTAGAATACAATATAAGATAATATTTTTATGACCTCAGAGAGGGAAGAATTTTTCATACAAGATAGTAAGAGCATTATGCATAAAGGAAAAGATTAATAATTTCTACTTCAATTAAATTAGAACTTCTATTTATCGAAAGACACCAAAAGGAGCTAAAAGTCAGATTAGGGAACAGGATTTGCAACTCATAACTAAGAAAAAAAAATAGCATGACAAATATAGAATTTACGTAAGATTTTTTAACTTCTATAAATAAATATAAGATGATATAAACATAATAGAAAAATAGACAAATAATTTGAATGGTATCTTACACAGAAAGGAAATCTAAATGATAAATGAACATATGGCAATGTATTAATTGACAATTTTTGATCTCTGAGATTCCTCTTCCTCTTCTTCTCCTCCAGGTCACTTTCCTCTTCTTTTTTCTCATCTACTTTTCTATAACCAATACCATATTTGAAGTACTAAGAGAGACTTTTGTTTTTTAAATTAGTCCCATAAATTGAATTGCTTCAGCATGAATTCTAATCATGTTGGTGACTAATATGTAGTCACATACATTTTTGTTGAGGGAAAAGATGGCCAAATAGAAACTTCAATTGCCAGATCATGCCAAATAATAAAAAAACTTCCATGTAAGAAAGCATATTCCAGGTGAAACTGATGGAAATGTGCCAGAACCTACTGTAGCCAAGGATCCCAGAAGATGTTATGGATGGAGCAAAATAAGGGGAACGAAATTTTGGCAGAGATTTGACCCCTGACAGATTTGAAGCCCTGTAGAAAGGCTTCAAATAAGTGGGTATCACTGAGGAAAAAGACGAAAACATAAGTTTGGAAAACCTATTTGAGGAAATAAAAGGAGAAATTTTCCCTAGTTTTTTCAGAGATTTAGACATCCAGATACAATAAAATCAATGATCTTTTGAAATATATATTTGCAAATAGGACATCACCAAGGCACATAGTTGTGAGTCTATTCAAAGACAAAGTAGAGAAGAAAATCCTGAAAGCTGCAAGATGAAAAAATCAAATATCTTACTAAAAAACAAAAAGAAAGAAAGAGAGAAAAGAAAAGAAAATTAAACAAACAGCAGGACTTCTCAGCAGAAAGCTTACAAGACAAGAATGACAGAGGTCCCATCTTTAGTCCTCTTAAACAGAGTAACAGTCAGCCAAGAATTTTGTATCATGCAACACTAACTTTCATAAATGAAGGAGAAATAAAATCTTTTCCAGACAAGCGAACCCTGGAGAATTTGTCACCATTTGACCTGCCCAACAGGAAATTCTGAAAAATGCTTTACACATTAAAAAGAACAGTTTATGCTCAGTAGTGTAAAAATACTCAAAAGTAAAAACTCACAGCTTTTATAAAACACTAACACAGGGGAGAATACAAAGCAACTAGGTGACAACAAACATGATGACTGGAATAGCATATCACCAATATTAATATTGAATGTAAATGGCCTAAATGCACTGCTGAAAAGATACAGATTGCAACAGAATGGATCAAGACAACCAGAATGTCTTTCTCGGTAGGCTCCAAGAAATCCATTTGACTTGTAAAGAGTCTCCTAGACACAAGGTAAAGGGGTGGAAAAAAATACTTCACACAAATAGAAACCAAAAGCAAGAAGGAGTAGCTATTCTTATATCAGATAAACCCAACTTTAAATCCGTATCATTGAAAAAGAACAAATAATCCCAGCAGGGCCTCCAAAAACAAAAAATAAATAAATAAATAAATAAATAAATAAATAAATAAAATAAAAAAGGACAAAGATGGTCATTATATAACGATAAAGGAATAAATTCTATAAAAAGGTATAACAATCCACCTAACTCTGTAGCTCCTGGATGCATTAAAACAGATACTAGAGACATAAGAAATGAAATAAGCAACAACATCATAATAGTGAGGAACGAGAACCCTCCACTGACAGAACTAGACACATCATTGAAGCAGAAAACCAACAAAACAGCACTGGACTTAAATGGACTCTAGAAGAAATGGACCTACCTGACATGTATAGAACATTCTAGCCGAGAGTGCAGAATAGTCATTCCCCTCATCAACACATGGAATATTTTCCAAGATAGACCATATGTTAAAGCTTCAAAATAAGTCTCAGAAAATTTAATAAAATTGAAATCATGTCACGTATCTTTTCAGACCCCAGTGAAATAAAATAGGAAATCAATTCCAAAGAGAACACTGAAAACTATACAAATAACATGGAAACTAAACAACCTGTTGTAGAAATATCTTTGGGTTAATGACAAAATAAAGACGGAAATCAAAATGTTTTTTGAATTTAATGACAATAACAACAAAAACTACCAACATCTCTGAGACACAGTGAAAACAATGCTAAGAGGAAAGTTCATTGCATTAAATGCCTAACTACATCAAAAGGACAGAAAGATCCCAAATTGAAACTTGATGTCACACCTCAGGGAACTAGAAAAGCAAGAGCAAACCAAACCCAAAGTGAGCAGAAAAGAAATAACAAAGATCAGAGAAGAACTAAATGAAATTAAAGCCAAACAAAAAACTACATAGGATCAATGAAACTAAAAGTTGGCTCTTTGATAATATAAGCAAAATTGATAGATCACTAGCTAGATTAGCCAAGAAAAGAAGAGCAAAGATTCAGATAAGCTCACTCTAAAATGGAAAAGTAGAATTATACGGGGTGTCCATACAGGGCACAAACTTTATGTCCACATAAATACCACATATGATACCACAGAAATACAAAACACCATCAAAGACTATGATAAATACCTTTATGTATATGAATGAAAAACTTCTAGAGTAAATGGATTTTTTCGGAAACAGACAACCTCTCAAGCTTGAATCAGAAAGAAATAGGACCCCTGAATGAACCAATAATAAGTAGCAAGATTGAATCAGTAATAATTTTTTAAAAAATTCCAATTAAAAACCAAAAAGCATAGACAAGACAGAATCCTAGCCAAATTCTACCAAAACTACAAAGAAGAACTAGTACCTATGTTACTGAAACTACTCCATAACATTGAGAAGGAGAAGCTCCTCCCTAATTCATTTTACCAGTATCACCCTGATACCAAAGCTAGGAAATGACATACAAAAAATGAAAACTATCTCTCATGAACATAGAAGTAAAAGTTCTTAACTAAAAAACCAAACTTAATGGCACATCAAAAAAATAGTTAGCCAAGATCAAGTGAGTTTCATCAAGGGAAGGAAATATGGTCCAATATATGCAACTAAAAAATGTGATTTGCAACATAAACGGAATTAAAACAAAACCATATGGTTATTTCAATATAGCACAAAAAGTATTCAATAAACTCCAGTACAGCTTAACGATGAACACACTCAAACAAACTAGGCATAGAAGAAATATTCTCAAAATAATAAAAGCCATATATGAAAAATCCACAGCCAATGTCATACTAAATGGGGTAAAGTTAAAATCATTCCTCCTTAGAACTAAAAAAGATAAGGGTGCCCATTATCACCCTTCTATTTAACCTAGTACTAGAAGTCCTAGTCAGAGAAATTGGGCAAGAGAAAGAAATAAAGGGCCTCCAAATTAGAAAAGAGGAGGTGAAACTATCCTTCTTTGCCTTAATATGATTATATACTTACCTAATGATAATGATTAAATGATAATGATAAAGCAACTCCTAATGATTCCTCCAAAATAAGCTTAGAATTGATAAATAAATTCAGTAAAGTTTCAATTTACAAAATTAATATATACAAATCAATAGTATTTCTATACAGCAATAATAGCCATGCTGAGAATTGAATAATCGAATCAGAAAGTCAACACTATTTTCAATAGCCACAAAAAAGAAATAAAATTCCTAAATATACACTTATGACCCAAGGTAGTAAAAGATCTCTACAAGGAGAACTGTAAAACATAGATGAAAGAAATCATGGATGACACAAACAATTGCAAAAAAAATTCATGCTCTTTGATTCGAAGTATTGATATTCATAAAATGTTCATATTATCCAAGGTAATTTATATATTTAAAGCAATTCCCGTGAAAATATTGGTATCATTTTTCACAGAATCAATTTCATGTAGAACCTAAAAGGAACCCAAATAGTAAAAATAATCCTAAGAAAAAACAAGAAATCTGGAAAAAATCACATTACCTGATTGCAAATTATACTACAAGTTTATAGTAAGGAAAACAGCATAATATTGGTATGAATAGATGTATAGATCAATAAAACATAATACAGAACCCAGAAATAAAAGCACTCATCTACAACCAACAAATCTTTGACAAAATGAAAAAACATATACTGGAGAAAGAGCAACCTATTCAATAAATGATTTTGGGAAAACTGGATAGCTACATGGAGAAGAATGAATCTGGATACAAATCTCTCACAATATACACAAATTAACTTGTGATTGATTAAAGACATAAATGTAAGACCTGACACCATATAAATTCTAGGAGAAAACTTAGGAGAAACCCTTCTGCATGCTAACCTAGGCAAAGAATTTATAATTTAAATACCAAAAGCAAACTGATAAAAATAAAATAGACAAATGGGACTTAATTAAAATAAATGGGTTCTATACAGCAAAGGAAATAATTGAAAGAGTAAATAAACCTCCAGAATGAGAAAATATTCACAAACTATAAATCTGACAAAGAACTAATATCAAGAATCTACAAGGAACTGAAACCAATCAGCAAGAAAAAATACAAATAACCCCATTAAAAACACGTGAACAGACATTTGGCAAAAGAAAGTATACAAATGGCACATGTGAAATGATAAACCTATAAAAATGCTGTATGTCACTAACCATCAGGAAATTGCAAATTAAAACCATAATGCAATTCCCCTTATGCTTCTCAGAATAGCCATCTCTGATATGTCAAAAAACAATAGAAATTGGTGTGGATACAGTGAAAAGAGAATGCTTATACACCATAGGTGAGAATGTTAAGTTAGTACAACCTCTATGGAAAACAGTATGAATACTCCTCAAAGAACTTAGAGTATACCTACCATTCGAACTAGCAATCCCATACTGGGGACCTACTCAAAGGAAATGAAATCATTATTGCGAAAGGACGCATGCACTGCTGTGTTTATCATAGCACAAATCACAAATGCAAAGATACAGAATCAATCTAAGTGTTCCTCAACTGATGAGCAAATAAAGAAAATCTGAGATATCTTTCTCTCTCTCTCTCTCTATATATATACACACACACACACACACACACACACACACACACGGGGTGGACATAAAGTTCATGTGCAATTGCACGCTATTTTATTGGGGGGGCACTATTTTAAATTGCACATGAACTTTATGGCCACCCTGTGTGTGACACACACATACATATACACCATGGAATACTATAATGGCAATGTCTTTCTCAGCAACTTGGATAGAATTGGAAGCCATTGGCCAGGCCCAGTGGCTCACACCTGTAATCCCAGCACTCTGGGAGGCCGAGGCGAGTGGACTGCCTGAGCTCACATGTTTGAGACCAGTGTGAGCCAGAGCAAGACCCCATCTCTAAAAACAGCCAGGCATTGTGGTGGGCACCTGTAGTCCCAGAGACTCGGGAGGCTGAGACAAGAGAATCACTTAAGCCCAACAGTTTGACGTTGCTGTGAGCTATGATGCCATGGCACTCTACTGAGGGTGACAAAATGAGACTCTATCTCAAAAAAAAAAAAAAAGAAGAAGAAGAAGAAGAAGAAGAATTGGAAGCCATTATCCAGGTGAACTATCTTGGGAATGGAAAAGCAAATATTGCATACACTAACTTATAAATGGGAGCTGAATGATGGGTATTCATTGTCATATAAAGAGGTATAAGGGATTTTGGAGACTTGGAAGGGAGAAAAGTGGAAGGAGGATGTACCTACCAGGTCCAGGTCTATTTGGTGACAGGTACACCAAATCCAATACTATATGGTGACAAGTACACCAAAACCCTGACTTTCACCATTATTCAATTCATCTGTGTATTGAAAAATCACCTATACCCGCTTAATCTATTGAAAAGCTTTAAAGTGGAAGTATAAACTTTTGTTAAAATTACAAATTAAAAAATGACAATCATTTCATCCATTGATTCATATATTTATTCTATTGGCATCTTCTAAAAAACTGTGACAGGGTTTGCTCCCTGATAGGTTTGATATAATATGTTTGCAAACAAAGATTTGAACTAAAGAAGAGAAAACAAGAATTTAGCAAATAATAATGTCTTAAATTTGACAAATCTTTCTTTCTTTCCTTATTCTTTTTCACAGGCTGGTCCACTTGTGTTACATATTAGTCCTTTCTTCCACTCTGTTTCCTACATGCCATTGTCACTTTTAGGGTTCAGCTAATAAATTCTCTATGTAAGATTTTCCCAGATTCTCTAGGAAGATTTAGGTGTTCATTGGGGTTTTATTTTATTTTATTTTATTTTGAAACAGAGTTTCACTTTGTCGCCCTCTGTAGAGTGCTGTAGCATCACAGCTCACAGCAACCTCCAGCTCTTGGGCTTAGGCAATTCTCTTGCCTCAGCCTCCCAAGTAGCTGGGACTACAGGCTCCCACCACAACGCCCAGCTATTTTTTATTTAATTGCAGTTTGGCTGGGATCAGGTTTGAACCCACCACCCCCGGTATATGGGGCCAGCACCCTACCCACTGAGCCACAGGAACTGCTCTCATTGGGTTTTTTCAAAACCCTTTGCATACACAGTTCTCTTATATGGCTATTTTCAATCTTTAGTAATGTCTTTCCCACAATCTAGAAGCCATTTGAAGAAAGAAATCTTGTCTTTTTCATTTCCATATTTCTTACCATTCCTTTCATGCTACCTGGTAGGTTAGCAGTAAATCTTACCTGAATAAATTTTAAAAAGTAGAATTTTAACACTACAAAAAGCAAATGCATTTTCAAAGGAAAGATTAGAGCCAATGACAAATTCAGTGAGTCCGAGGTCCTAGAAGTATTGAGAAGTAATATAAAGAGGAAATCAAGACAGTAGTGAAAATGCAGTCAAGAGATTATTGTCAGGGCAGGTTGAGCTTTTTTCCATAAATTTTCCAAGTAGAATGTATGAATATGTTTTTGGGACAAGATAATGTTCCAGGGGACTTTTGCATGTCTGGTTACCTAAGAGAGATTCTTCATTAATATTAGCATGTAGTAATAAATTCACCATCCACAGAAATCAGGGAATGGGACTTAAAGGAATAACAAGTAAGATAAAAAAAACAATCTCGTGCCGAAAGCAGTTATCATGAGTAAATACTGATCCTTAGTTTACTATTATCCCCTATTCAAAAACCATTTATTACATTTTTAGAAAAACTAAATGTACACATTTTCCTTAAGGAAGACTGTTTTTAACCTCTGCCTTCCTTTTTGTACTTTCTAAGCAGTAGATAGAAAGCGTGTATGAAGGGGTTTGGGGTCACCAGACAAAGAATGAAGAGGCTTGACACAAAGTCTGTGTCAGGAGACTGAGAAACTCTGCCAGGAGACCTCTGGAGCTAACCTGGGTCTGTATTTATTATAGTAAAGCAGGAAAAAGTAGTTAAAAGTTACTTATTCGACACCAGAACTAAAAAGGGGGGACTTGATAGTGTCAGACACGATGTATCCAACTTGTTTTTGCAGAATCTCAGACCTTAAGCCAGACCTCTGCCTCCAGGGTCAGGAGAACTTTGGAGTCTAGAGAATCTTTCCCGTAACCCTTACACCTGGCCTGGCCACACTCATGGACATTCTCCCTTGGAGACCAGGTTTCTGATCATCTCCAGCATGTACTCAACTCACATGTCGTTCTCATGACTCTCTCGGTCTCTCAAGCAGGAAGCAAGTCTTATGCGAACCATCAGGGCTCACTTTCCCCTACATGTGTACCTTAGGAAAAGGTATCTTCTAAGCTGGCCGCCATATCATTCTATTTGGTTTGGAGATTTCCATCATCTTTGTTTCTATAGTTCCGAATATAAACATATTAAATCATCGTTTTTGTCCTCTAGTTTAAACACTCAAAGGCAGTGGCAAAACTAAAAATTTTAGTAATTAAGTACAGACTTGTTAGGTCTGATGGAGAGTAAACAGGTGGCAAGGAAGTGGCTAAGGCTGGAGAGCAGGAACGAATCACAGCTGGGAACTGTTTCTGGGGGGAACACACACAGGAAGATGTTCCTAGGGACCTGTGACTGACCTTGAGCTCATTATCATCTCAACAGCACGTCAGGGGTGGAGCTTCAGAAAGGGCTCTGGGGAAGAGGCCTGGGTAGAAAAGGAACCTGATACTGTTGTGTACCCTGTCATGTGTTCTGTATGTAACCCCAACCTTTCATTCACCCAAAAGGCAGGAAATGACTACCAGTCCTGCCAGGAGAGAGATGGGACAAACTAGTGAGCTTATAAAAGGTTTGTGCTCAGGCTCTGGGTCTTTCTCCACTCGGGAGACTGAACTGTTCCTCTCTCTCTCTAGAAGGTATTTTCCCTTTGTGTTATTCTGTTCCACTTCCCACCTTCACTTTGTATACCTTCTTTCTTTTTCTTGCGTGAGCTTGCTCTGTATCTGTGATAACTCCACCATTGGCTGGGTACCAGTACTCATTCTTAACAAGGGGAACCAAGAGACCCAGCATACTTGGCATTATACTTCTGAGGGAGAGTTTGGAATTGAGGATTATGTGGAGAGAAGCTAAAGCCTTTTTATGTATTTTGTTCTAGGTAGATCACATGAGTGGAAAAGGGAAATCTCTAAAAGGCAGGCCAAAATAAGACCCATAAGGGTGTGTGTAGTTTAGAAGTACAAAGCTTGAGCTCTAGAGTCCAGTACATGGATTAATGTCCTAGAGCAGCCCTCTAACTGCTGTGTACCTTACAAAGTTTCCTTACCTTCCTGGAGCTTCAAATTCCGCATTTGCAAACTGACAATAATAATACCCACATAGGGAGACAGTTCATGAACTTCATTAGCACAAGACTTGACACATGGTGGAAGGGAGCACTGCCTTCTTGCCAATGTTATTGCTGATTACATAGAACTGTACTGTGGGCTCTACTCTGGGTTCCAGTGGGTAAAATGGTTCTCAGCTCTGGAATCTCTTCTAACTGTGGAATCCAGACTATATGTTAGGAAGTATTCAGCTGTAAGAAATGGAACTTCTGACTCAATTCTGATTAAATGGGATAACATGTATTTTGCTACATAAGAGAGGATCGGTTCCACCTTATGCCTGATTGCCTTTATGGTCTTAGAATGGCATCCAGTAGCAATAAAGCAAAACAATCCTGTTCAAGTCTGGTGTGGAGAGAGGGGCTGGTTCATCCTCTGACTGCAGGAACCCCGAGCAGTCCCCTCACCTTGTGCCACCCTCTGTCCATCTTTTCCTTGCCTTCCTTCCTCTCTGTCTTCCACCTTTCTTCTTTCCTGCTTTCCTCTTTCCTCCTTTTTTCACTCCCTCCTTCTCTTCCTTATCTTCCTCTCATCACTTTTTCTTTCATTCTTTCTTCAATAATTATTATCTACCATAGGCTTCTCATTGTTCTGAGTCCTAAGAATGCATCAAAAATGCATTGCAGTGAACAAAATCCTTCCCTCCTCCAGCTTACTTTCTAGCGGAGGCACGTCGTTCCCGTGCCTAAATAGGCGACAGAGCAGAAGAATGGTGAGACAGTGCTCAGACACTACCGGTTGGAACAGAAGGGATGTTGGGGTGCTACCACACTTGCCCAACACACCTCAAAAATGCTCTTTGCATCTCTCACTGGCATTTAATCTCCAAGTATCTAAGAGTCTATGGTGGGGAAAAATCATGTCCTGTCTTTAAATATTTGCCTGATTTTCTGCTTCTTCAGTGAAGAAATTAGTTCTTCAGTGGTGCGCCCTATACAGTGATTACCAAATGTATTTGTTTATGTGACAATATGTTTTGGGTACAATATCAGCTCATTTGCTTCCTTTGGCTTGTCATTTTGAAATCCCAGACATTGCATTTATCTCAGCTTATTAATAATTTGATGTTTAATCATAGACTACATGATATACTATAATGACAATCTTTAAATGCCCGTTTCATTAAAATTTTATGTTGCACATAAGACCTATAAGGCCCTGCCACAGCAGCATATCATCTCATAATTTCATCTAATAACAATGTCTGGGTAGTGATTTTCAATTAGATTAAGTCTCTCATAATGCATCAGAGTAAGTGGATCTGAGCAACGTGTTGCTAACGCTGATGATGATGTGGCTTCATAATCATGCCAGAGCCCCAATTCCCACTTTGTTCTGACACCACTGGAGTAAAGCAATATGTGAGTAGTCCAGAAATAAACTGTACATTTCTAAGGATGAGTATTTTATTTATTTGCATGCGTAGAGCAATAAAATAATGGCCTGTGCTCAATACTCATGGATCAAAATTGGATTCACTAAGGATTTATTCATGCTATAATCAATCATAGTCATCTTTTGGGGACCTATTGGTCAAGGCAGGGACAGCTGGAAGGGGTACAAAGTAACACATAATAATCTACGAAAATGACTTAATGGCTTTACTTTGAAATGTTAGTGAATTACAAGCTGGCACAACACACTACCCCCTTTACCGCTGCCATTTGCTTTCATCACTATCATATCACATCAGAAGTAATAGTGGAAGAGGATAAAACATGGCATATTTAGCATCATTCTATCTCTAAAATACCCTATAAAGAACTCTCAATATGTGTCCTTAACTTATTCCAGAAACCCTAGGCAGCTGATACTATTAACCTCACTTTACAAATAAGGGTTCTCAGCTTACAGAAATTTAAAAATTGGAGCAAAGTGCTATACTACTTCCCAGCTCAGCAGGCAGGCAAGAACATCAGAATGTAGGCCCTGATTTATTTCAAGAATCCATATGTTAAAAGACCAATAGCTCGCTTTAGCAAGAATAAAGAATACTTCCTTTGAAAAGGAAAATAGTCACCATAGTAATTCAACTTTTGTGAAACCAGAAGATAATCAAAGTAATAAAATGAGCAATTTGGAAATGAATATGAAATTCAATCATTTCATGAGGCAATTAAAATTTTCAGTCTGACATCTTCCTGAATGTTTTTTAAGTTAATTTCATTTAAGTTAATTTCACCAGAAATAATTCTTTTTTTTTTTTTGAGACAGGGCCTCAAGCTGTCGCCCTGGGTAGGGTGCTATGGCATCACAGCTCAGAGCAACCTTCAACTCCTGGACTCATGCAATTCTCTTGCCTCCGCCTCCCAAGTAGCTGGGACTACAGGTGCCCACCACAACACCTGGCTATTTTTTTTTTTTTTGGTTGCCACCATCATTGTTGTTTGGCAGGCCCAGGCTGGATTCCAACCCACCAGCTCAGCATGTGAGCTGGCACCTTAGCCACTTGAGCCCACAGGTGCTGAGCCCACCAGAAATAATTTTTAAAAAAGATTTTTCCAGAGTAGCAACTACTTTTCCTAAACATTTACATGGAAAAGGAGAAGTTTATCTACCTTTAAAATGTGCATGGGGAGAGATGGAATTTGCACTGAGTGGATTCCACGGGCCCTTCCAATTCTCACTTTCACAGCTGCAGAATTTCAACACACCTCAGTGGTGTAGGAGGTGGGACTCGATAACTTCTCAATTTCTTGTAACAAAAAATCATATCATTATATAAAATTTCTTAAAATATGCTTTACAACAATTACAAAGAAATCAAAAGTCAAATCTAGACAAGTAATTGCTCTGCAATTCCAAAGGAAAGGAAGTAATACAAAAAAAAAAGCAAACTCTGAAAATTAAGACATAACAGATGCAGCCAATAATGTGAGACTTGGAATTTAGCATTTTACTTAATAAGAATAGAATTAACTTTTTTTTAATTTTTATTAAATCATAGCTGTGTACATTAGTGCAATCATAAGGCACAATGTGCTGACATCATATACAATCTGAAATATTTTCATCAAACTGTTTAACATAGCCTTCATGGCATTTTCTTAATCACTATATGAAGACATTTGTATTCTGCATTTAGTAAGTTTCATCTGCACCCTTCTAAGATGCACCATAGGTGTGATCCCACCAATAACCTTCCCTCTACTCATCCTCCCACTTCCCCTCCCTTCCCTTACCCTTTTACCCATATTCTTGTGCTATAATTGGGTTTTAGCCTTCATATGAAAGCTATAAATTAGCTTCACAGTAGGGCCAAGTACATTGGATACTTTTTCTTCCATTCTTGAGATACTCTGCTAAGAAGAATATGTTCCAGCTCCATCCATGTAAACATGAAAGAGGTAAAGTCTCCATCTTTCTTTAAGGCTGTGTAATATTCCTTGGTATACATGTACCACAGTTTATTAATCCATTTGTGGGTCGATGGGCACTTGGGCCTCTTCCATGACTTAGCAATTATGAATTGGGCTGCAATAAACATTATGGTACAGATGTCTTTGTTATGATGTGATTTTTGATCTCCTGGATATATGCCTAGTGAAGAAATTATAGGATCGAATGGAAGGTCTATTTTTAGCTCTATATGTATTCTCCAAACAGCCTTCCAAAAAGAATGTATTCGTTTGCATTCCCACCAGCAGCGTAGAAGTGTTCCCTTTTCTCCACATCCATGCTAGCATTTCTGGTTTTGGGATTTCGTTATGTGGGCTAATCTTACTGGAGTTAGATGATATCTCAAAGTAGTTTTGATTTGCATTTCTCTGATGATTAAGGATGGTGAGCATTTTTTCATGTGTCTGTAGGCTGTGCACCTGTTTTCTT
>CAUYRH010156317.1:0-39668 GCA_963574655.1 Perodicticus potto | reverse complement strand
TTTTTTTATTAAATCATAGCTATGTACATTAATGCAATCATGGGATACAATGTGTTGGTTATATATACAATTTGAAATATTTTCATCAAACTGGTTAACATAGCCTTCATGGCATTTTCTTAGTTATTGTGTTAAGACATTTATATTCTACATTTAGTAAATTTTGTATGTACCCTTGTAAGATGCAGCGTAGAATTCCAGTGATTTTCTAACTGATTTTTATAAGCCTTTAGAACCATTGTTTTGATTCTTTTTTCCTTGCTTTCATACTTTACTGCTTGCAAGCAGGACTTTGTAAAAAGGATCTTCTATTAATAAACATTAATGTTTGTCCTATCATTTGGGAGGTGGGAATAATTAGCAATTATTTCCTAATTACTAACTAATTAGTAATTAGGCTTCATAGTGCAGTTTGGAATGAATGTCTGGAATACTCTTACATGTATGTATCTCAGAGGATGGATGGTTTGAAAGATCTCTGTCTATTGGCCAGTTGAAAACTGGCATTTCTTTAGTTCTATACAGTTGTATATTTCATATTGTCACTTAGCTCATATTCAGTACGCTGTATGATTTTCTTATATCATGACAGTCATCATTAACTCATTTGGTAAATATTTACGTGACTGCTCTTATGCTAGCCAATTAGTTTTTCCGTTTTTTTTTGAGACAGAGTCTCTGTTGCCCTGGGTAGAATGCTGTGGCATCATCACAGCTCACAGCAGCCTCAAACTCTTGGGCTCAGGTGATGATCCTCTTGCTTCAGTCTCCCCAGGAGCTGGGACTACTGGTGCCCACCACAATGCCTGGCTGGTTTTTTCTATTTTTAGTAGAGATGGAGTTTCTTTCTTGCTCAGGCTAGTCTTGAACTCCTGGGCAATCCTCCCACTTTGGGCTCGCAAAGTGCTAGGATTACAGGTGTGAGCCACCAAGGCTGGCCAGTTTTTCCATTTTTCAAACAAGAAAATCAAGAAGTATCACACCTGAGTAGAAGCAGTACAGCCTATGGACAACACTCCCTAGTGTTTGATTCCACAATTTGTGGTGTGGCTGGTGGCACTGAGTCCGAGAGCTCTGGATTGGCTTCTCAGTCAGAGCATCTCAGGGAAAGGGATCTTATAATGGTTCTGTGCCAGCAAGGAGAAAATGCTGGCCATTTACTTACTGATCTCCTGCTGTGGTCTCAGCACTGTAACAAAACTCAAGGGCCACAGAAATGCAGCTCTAAGAAATCTGACTCCGCCTATGAGGAGGTTACAGTCTAGTTTTGGAGATAAATCTAATAAAACAATCATATACATTTTGCCTATTTTTCAAATAGATTGTCTTTTATTTATTCAGTGGTAGAGCTGCTTATGTGTAATGGTTATTGATCCTGAATTAGACATACTTACAAATAGTTTTCCTATTTAAAATTTTTTTCTTTTAACCTTAGATTTCTTTTTCTTTTTTTTTTGTTTAACCATATGGAAGTGAAAAAGTTTTGTGTCAGTGAGTTTATGGTTGTGAATTTTATACACAGTGTCCATAAAGTTTGTGTGCAATTTAAAATAGGTTTACTTTGTAAATTGCACATGAACTTTATGGACACCCTATGTAATGCTTAGGAAACTCCTCCTCCTCCTCTTCTTCTTCTTCATTTTGAGACAGAGCCTCAAACTTTTGCCCTGGGGAGAGTGCCGTGGCATCACGGCTCACAGCAACCTCCATCTCCTGGGCTCAAGCAATTCTCCTGCCTTTGCCTCCCAAGTAGCTGAGACTATAGGCACCTGCCACAACGCCCGACTATTTTTTGGTTGCAGCCGTCATTGTTGTTTGGTGGGCCCAGGCTGGATTCGAACCCACCAGCTGAGGTGTATGTGGCTGGAGCCTTAGCCGCTTGAGCCACAGGTGCTGAGCCAGGAAACTCTTCTTTTTACTTAAGTAATAAAAATACTTTCCTTCTGTTATCTTTATAGTTGTGTTAAAATAATTAGACCATTGAACCGTATGGAATTTGTTATGTGAAGTAACAATCTAACTTATTTTCCACATTGTTTATTTAGTTATCCCAGTACTATTTATTAAATAATCCAGCTCTTTCTTTATGATTTGAAATGCCCTTTTCTCTGCTGAGTTCTCATACATCCGTGAGTTTGTTTCTGTCCTCTCCTTTTCTGGGAATCCTTTTGTAACTTGTTAGTTTCTTGAGTTTGGTTAAGATACTCGCTCACTTAGCTCATCATATTAAATTTGGGGATAATAGCATAGTAGCTATTCCACTTGACAGAGTTGTGAGAAGTAAACCACACTGTGTCAGGGCCTCACCCCATTATCCATGTTCACTGAGTGGTATTAGTTTTCATCATTGTTTATTTTGGGGGCCAATACCAGTGATGCTTAATTACTGAAGCAGGTAGTCTCTGTTATTATTTTTCTTTCTAGTAATTTCAAATATTTTCTTGGCCATGCTTACACCTTTATTTTTCTATTTGAATTGAATTTCAACTCATCAAGCTCCCAGAAAAACAAAGAACAGATGAGAATCTGATTGAAATTGCATTAGATTCATATATTAAATGGAGAGGTTTGACATCTTACAAAATCGAATCTCCCCAATCTACAAGCAATATAACTCTCTCCATTTATTTAGGTTTTGCTTTATGCTCTTCAGTGTTATTTTAATTATGCTGAGTGTTAGGCATTGATTTTTCTAGCTTTCCCCTTATTCTGGTTGAGTCTGGCCTTCTTCCCTCAGAACAGGTAGAGGCAGCTTCAGACTTTCATTAAACACCTTGAGATATATTCTCTTTGTAAGTCATTCCGACATCCCTGTGAAGTGAGATTGGGCGTTTCAATCTTCTGGTGAGGAATTTAAACAGAAGGAACAAAGGAAAGTAATGGTTTTAAACACTTGTGTGTTGGACACATGGATATTAGTAGGTCTCTTATCCCCATTTTACAAATGAAGAATCTGATGTTGAGAGAAGTTAAATGAATGAAGAGAAAGAGTTCAAACTCAGGAGCTGGGACTGCAAATCAGATGTTCTAATTCCCAGAGGCCAATGCTTCCCTGTGGTGCTGTCTAATCCTGTCTGCACTTGTCATTTAGCTCAATCAAGTTGACCCCCAGACCTTTTTTCTAGGGCAGGCTGCCATTCCTAAGTCTCATTTCTGGGCCTATCAGAATGATCCAGAACCAGGTTCCTTCCCAAGAGCCAGCCACAGTGGCTTAGTCTCTTCTGTTGCTGTTGAACCGTGGTCTGGATGTCCAAATGCCTGTGTTATAAAGTACCTGGGAGGAAGCCTGGGGTAGGAGGAAGATAGACGGAGGTAAAAAATTTTCTCATACACCCGAGCATTGCTGTTTTGTTATCTGGTTGCTGGGGTTGAGGAACTCCAAAGCCAAGTTAGTTTGTGAGGTTTATTATGTGGTGCTGCATAACTAAGGAAGCTGTATAAAGGATAAAATCAGTGACTGGGAAGAGGTGTCTGACTTGGAATGTCCTCTCATGGGTCCTCTGCCAGGAAAGAGCCTCCCGCCTAGCGGCAGCCTCTACTCCCAGGAGGGTTGTCAGAGACTGTGGCGTTCTTGGGTTTTCACACTGATCTTTCATTCATAGAGAACTGGTCATTGATCCTTTGTCCTTTTTGCAGAAACAGGACATCAAATGCCCCCTTTTCTCAGTTTTTCCACAGTAGGAGCTTGGGGAAAGAGGCAGAATGTTCCCTGCTCTTCCTTATTTTGTGTACGTATGTGCATATTTGTGCCTTTAGTGCCTCTGTAGTATCTTGATGGAACGGATCGTGCTGCAGAATTGGGGCTCTGGGAGAGACCCTTGCAGCCACCAGCCACAGTCGCTGCCTGCAGGAAGGTCAATGTTTGAATGGAGCAAAAGAGTTCCGGAATATCTTTGGGGCTTTCAAAGGGGTAGGAGGGAACCTGGGTGGGGTTAGGCTGCAGGTTCTAGACGTTTCATGTTCACTTGAAGCGACTGTTTCATATGTTGAGAACGAGCAATCATTAAATAAAAATCCTTTCCTCTGGAAAAATTTCCAAAAATGAAAATTTAAGCCCCATTCCACTTGCTTTCCTAGATTGTTTGGATAGTGATAATGTGGGGTAGTGGGAGGCAGGTCTGAGTACTGTGAAGGCATTGGAGATAGGATTTATATTTTTAAAACTCAGCAAGCACACCTAAAGCAGCTCCATGGTGCCTTCTGGAGTGGAGCAATACAGGGGCCTCACACGACCCTCTGGATCACACTGCATTGAATGCCATTGGAAGAGAGGTGCAGAGTGGTAGGACAGAGAAAGTAGATTGGGCTTCCTGCCCTTCGAGGGGATTATAATCTATTTAAAGAAACAGTCATCAGTTGTTAAGGTTGAGGGGGGCCAATACATACCACTTTCCTTCTCTGTCCATGATCAGAACCAATTGACAGAGACGGATAAAGATTTACCTAGCTTGGCTCGGTGCCTGTGGCTCAACGGGCTAAGGCACCAGCCACGTACACCTGAGCTGGTGGGTTCGAATCCAGCCCGGGCCTGCCAAACAACAATGACGGCTGCAACCAAAAAATAGCCAGGCATTGTGGCGGGCGCCTGTAGTCCCAGCTACTTGGGAGGTGGAGGCAGGAGACTTGCTTGAGCCCAGGAATTGGAGGTTGCTGTGAGCTGTGATGCCACAGCACTCTACCCAGGGTGACAGTTTGAGACTCTGTCTCAAAAAAAAAAAAAAAAAAGATTTACCTAGCAGTCACAGGTAGGGCTGAATAACTGCTGGCTTCTCCAACCAGCCATCTCCCCTGTTCTCTGCCTCCCCCCTAGACTGGAGGAGCAGAGCAGAGAAAGGGCAAAGCTACACATATCAATTCCTTGTTTCCCAAATCACCAACGCAGGAAAAAATCCCAGAGTGTTACTTTGAAAGATATTCCTCCACAGGGAAATACCAGAGTGGAAGAAAAGGAGCTTCTTTCCCTCCAGCCCCTATAATCATCTCACGATGAATTCTAATCCAATACATACTGACTGTTACGAATTTTTGGTTCAAGATATATACAGTGTATGTAGATACTGAAAAGGAATTGTCAGGAGTAGTGTTTAATCAAGGAGGAGTAGTGTTCTGGAAGGAGGCGATGGGCACAGTTTGCTGGACAAATGCACACAGTTTAAACAGATTGACCTGTTGAAATGGGGAGAGTTCATTCATGATGAAAAGGAAAAAGGAAAAGGAAAAAGACCTCCCAATATGACCCATATAAGACGTGGGTTGGCACCATCAACCCCAGTAGTCATAAATGGAATATAAAGATTAGATGGCACAGCTCCAATTGGAGCAAGTTTCCAGGCATTGGGTCCAGCTCGTGGGGTCCGGCTCGTGCAGTGCAGTGATGGCTGCAGCGGGAGGGGATGGTTCTGGGGATTCTAGCAAGATGAGGCTTTGTTTATTAGACATCATGAGTGGAGTTCCTCTCTTCTATTTTATTGCTAGTTTGATAAATTAGGGATATTTTCCAGTTTACCATCTGAGAAAATGCTCAAGGCTTTCTTTAGCGCAAAGAAATAGTGTTCTTCTTTTTTTTTTTTTTTAATAATTTGTTTGCTTTTTGTCTTAACAGCTAGGATACAGTGAGATCTGTAGGGGTGTGGACTTGATTGCTGTTGATGTTTTGTATTGATTTTTCTGTTTCTTAATTGAAAATGGTTTAAAATCCCACAAATTCTGAGGAGGGGACTGGGAACAACAGTAACCCCAAACAGTGGCTAATTCAAATTGTATTCTTCGTGATTTTTGAAATATTATGCGTGATTTTTGTGTGGTGGATTTTTCTTCCAAAACATGTTTTTTGTTAAGTTGGTGTTATGGGTCATTATGAAAGTTTGAGATACAGAAAAATCAAGAAACATAAAATCGGTTGCAGATGGAAACAAAGGAAATGTTGCAACACCAGTAAGTTGAGTAAGTTGAAACTGGCACAGGTGAATCAGGAAGGATGCTGTCAACTGTGTTCTTAGAAGTGAAATAATGGCCCATAACTTAAGGTGGTCTGTCTTAAGACTTACGTAGTGACCCACGTATAATCTGTTGGTTGTCTCAGAGCACTCAGACATTGACAGCTGAAAGTTATGCAAAGGGAATGGAAAGATTAAAGTTACCTGTGGATGAATACACAGATAATCAAGATTTAAGGAAAATGCATTTCCATTTGATCTATTTGATGCCTGTTTGTGTATTTCAGGGTTACTCCCACTTGCATGTGAGTAAGGGGTGTAGCCAAACCTGTAAGCTAGTTTTTGTTATGTTAGACTGGCTAATTAAGTATAATGTTAATCAGGGATGTCTGACTGTACGTGTTGTATAATTTATGCTTTGGTATGATTGTGGGCAGAAAGACCCAAGTGACCTCTTGGGGATCTATTTTCCTCTCAAAGATTCAGTGAGCTCCCTGTCTCCTAACATGAAATAATCTATGCAAAATACCAAGCACAGTATCTGGCTAATATTAGGAAGCTCTTTAATACTTAACAACGTGGGGAAATAGTTGCAGTATTTTAATTTGAAAATGGTTGTAAAGTGGTGTGTAAAATATTATCCTAGTTATGCAAAAGTCAACCAAGAGTTATTAAGTTCTTATATGCCAGATGCTGTTTTAGGAACAGGGATAAAAGAACTGGGTAGAGAAGAATATACCGTTGCCTTGAGTCTCATTTAATTTTGTAGCACAGAATAAGTTGTTAAATTGTTGCTTCTTGCTGTGATGTTCTCTAGGGATAGAAAATATTTGTTTACTTTCTCTAATTATTTTTGGAAGCTGGAGAATGACTGTGTAGGTATTTGGCTACAGTACCTGAGTCAATGCCCTGTCTGAGGAGCCAGTGAGATTAGGTCTACCCACCTCCTTTTGTGGATAAGGGCAGTGCTGAGGAAGAACTGATCCTTCCACTTTAGCTCAGGAACGGGGATTGCATTGAAATACATTCGTTTCCTAAGGCACTAATGCGACTGTAGCCCAGACCTGCTTGTAGTCCTCCCTCTCTTAGGAGACTTAGCTGGGGACTCATCGTAGTAATCCTTTTCTTCTTTGGTGTCTTATTTGTTTTTCTATTAGATCTTTTGTTTATTCTGGGGAGAGGGACTTAGAAATAGTTTCTGGCCTATGCTTGGTTGAGCATGTGAGCCCATTTGGTGAATTTCTGAAAGTGAATTTAGACATGGGGGCCCTTTAGCAATGGATGGAGTTGGAAATTTGAGTTTATGGGGTCGGTTGGCCATGGCTGGCAGTGCTCCTCTTGTCCCTTACTTTTTACTTTCCACTATGTGTTCTAAGGTAAGTTTTTGGGTATCTGTGCCTAAGTTTCTTCCATAAGATCAGGTGGGATTTTCAACCTATTTTCCAATTGTTTTGTAAGGGTTAAGAGATCTGTTCTTGCAGAGCGATTTGAACAGAAGAGAACTCCCACTGAGTAGTCACTGTGAAAGTTTTTATTCCGGCATGAAAAAAAATAAATGGTGTAATAACCTGGCACTTTAAGGAATGAGACCATTTAAAATGAATTAATATCTGTACTTTTTCATTCCCAACTCTTTGCATCCATAGCCCCTCAAATGAGAATGCAAATTACTGACCAACCTTTTGATATTCCTTACAGGGACACCTGTGTGGTTCTTTGTGAAAATTGCTCCAATTCGAAACGAACAGGATAAAGTGGTTTTATTTCTTTGCACTTTCAGTGACATAACAGCTTTCAAACAGCCAATTGAGGATGACTCATGTAAAGGTTTGTAATTCTGATTTGTACAAATACATTTATGCCTTTTTTTTTTTTTTGCCTTTAGTGGGGCTTTCATTACAGAGAATTTGAGGTTGCCAAGGCAATCTCATCACAATAATCAAGATTTAAACTTTAATTTGTGTTGGGTAAAGTACTGCGTCATTCTGGAATCTATGAGGGGGAGGAGAAGGAGAGAAAAAAACACTTTGTTTAGGAAAGCAATTGATTTGAATCAATTTCACACCTTTAAAAATTAACCCTTTCCAATATTAGACAGAAGAGGGTAGTTGGGCTACTCTGGTATCATCAGAATCTTTTCAGATCTTTTCACAAGACAAGTGTCAATTACCCAGAGAAGGGACTCCATGGCCATATCCATCTGATTTATATGTGAACTTTCTTAGATTTGACTTGAGTTCTGGCATTCAAGATTGTTAAAGCAGACTTTAGCTTTTCTCTGCCTCTGTGGTTGATTGAGTTAAGTCTGGGGCCAGTTAGTTCATTTGGAAAATGACATTAATGAGGCCAAGGTCTTGAGTAACATTACCATATGGTTCGTTTAATGAGTTCTGTGACCACAGTTTTTAGCACTCACCTCAGCCATATCATATGCATGTATTGTTTGCATAATGCGGGGGATCTAGGAAAGGTGATGGCTTAGGATTTCTGGAACAACTGTACCTTAGAAGAGGTCCAGATCATCAGGATATATAAAAGATGGCATATTATATCATCAGGATATAAAAAGAAGGCATGTTATGGGGATTCATTGAGGGTACAAAGAACCAGGTTATACTGTTTGCATTTGTTAGGTAAAGACCCCCTTATAATTGTGTCCCACACCCCTAGTTATTCTTGAGAACTCTGCTCCTTATGATTTCTGGAGATATAGCAAAGATTAGAGTGGAGTCCAGAGGACAGTGAAACTGGGACATATTTTTCTTAATGTGACTAAATTTATATTACTAAATGAGCATTACAGGAGGAAAGAAAAAGCATTGTGGGGATGCTTTCTCAGGGGCTAGGTTTTCTGAGGGTATTTAAAAAACTGGCATATTTAGACACCCACATGTATGGAGTTTAGAGCACAGTGCTGTGTATACCAGTGTACCCTATTTTTGAAAACCATCTGAAAATTTAATAAATCAATTTGAGTTTTCCTTTTGGTTCTAAGACTGCAGCAGACGCAAAGCTATCTCCACCTCCCGTAGTCTCCCTTTTGTTATGGATTTGTGATCGCCTGATTTCTAGTTTCTGATTCAAAGATTTCTCAGTGTAATAGGTTTTACAGGGCAGTAAGTATTATACGGCAAGACTCACTCTTAATTCAATGTCATCTTGTTACCATATAGAAAGGCTGGTTGGCCTGGCATGGTGGCTCACACCTGTAACCTAGCACTCCAGGAGGGTGAGGCAGGAGGGTTGCTTGACCAGGAGTTCAAGACCAGCCTGAGCAAGAGCGAGATCCCGTCTCTACTAAAAATAGAAAAAGCTGAGCAAGAGGATCGCTTGAGCCCAAGACGCCATGACACTCTACTCAGGGCGACCGCTTGAGACTCTGTCTAATTTAAAAAAAAAAAAAGAAAGGAAAAGCTGGTTGCTTTTTTTAACCTAATAAATTCATAAATATTATTTTATTTTATTTTCATTTCATATTAATGTGAGGGTACAAGCAGCTAGGTTACAATGTTTTATCTTGTTAGGTAGAGTCCCTCTTGTAGTTGTATCCCATACCCAAGAAGTATGCCGTATAGCCTTGCCTTATGCCCATTAAGTGGGAGCACCATAAATAACATTTTAAAAACAATTGGATATTTTGACACTCATTTTTATAAGTTTTTTGTTAAAAATTTAAGATCTGTGATTTGGTTGAGTCAAAACGTTTTCTTTTTATCACATTGGAACCTTTTTAGGTGACTTGCAAATGTTATTTAGCAGGACAGGCATGCCTAACAGAGAGTGCTTTGCCTGCCACCTACGTGCCTGCATTTGATTCTCATGAAATTTGAAAGGAGATAAATCAGAGTGATGTAATGGGACTCACTTAGGTTTATTTTCCAGGAATAAAATGTTCCACTTCGTTTAACCTGCCTCAATGATGCATTTCTTTGCTCACAGGTTTTAGTCCACACACATACACACATAGACACACACGGACCTTCATGAGCACGCGTACAATTTACCTCTTCCCCAGGGGAACCAGGTATTAATTCACTTTGTCAGTGAAATAAATAGGAATAACTTGTGGCTTGATGTGTAAAATTTAAAACATACATACACACATACACATTAGGCCTTAACGTAGGAATTCTGCTAGTAGACCATACTTAATGTCTATTCAAAGATGTGACTTTATAAGCCCGTCTGTTTCAAATGCCATAGCGGATATGTTTAAATCCCCCTCCCTTGTCATGTCACCATGGCCCTGGCCCACTGCATTTTGGTGGTCTGCTTAGGTCAAAGGCATATTTTATATTAGTATGTTTATGATGGAATCACATGATAATTCTCCAGGCCTTCTTAGTTTTCAGTCTATAAACTGCAGTTCTGGCTGCAAGAATCAAATCTAGACCCTAGAAAATATGCTGCTATGTGGTTGGATTGTAATCCTGGCTTGACATTTCTTTTTGGATGTGTTCTTAACAGCTTGTTTCCAGCAGACCAGCTGGGTTTTCAGTACAGCACCTCAGTTAGCATTAAAAGCTCAAGAGTCTTGCTGATCCAGGCTTGTTTAAAATTTACTTTTGAGATGGAACGGAAGGGTGGAAAATCCAACCCCCCCCCCAAATTTCCAGATAATTGTTCTGTAGCGTAGCTGTGGGATGTCTTCCCACCAGATTAGCCTTTTAAATCAATTGTGCTGGATAGCGCCTGTGGCTCAGCGAGTCGGGCACTGGCCCCATATACCAAGGGTGGTGGATTCAAACCATGCCCCGGCCAAACTGCATCAAAAAATAGGCACCCAAGCATTGTGGCAGGTGCCTGTAGTCCCAGCTACTCGGAAGGCTGAGGCAAGAGAATCGCCTAAGCCCAAGAGCTGGAGGTTGCTTTGAGCTATGACGCCACGGCACTCTACCGAGGGCGACAAAGTAAAACCCTGCCTCTAATAAATAAATAAATAAATAAATAAATAAATAAATAAATAAATAAATAAAAATAAATAAATCATGCTTCAAATTGTTTTATAAATTACCTTGTTTTCTATGATCACTTAACGAATGTCTAACTTTGGGACTCAGGGAAAGGATGAGTATATGCCAATGGTGGTGAGAGAAGCCAGTTTGTAGGCAGCATTTTCTCACAAAACACCCACAAAGGGGCTAGCACAGGGGATAATTAACAGGGGATTATTTTAGCAACTGACACAAAGTAACTCCCTTTTACCCAGAGCCTCAGGCACAGGCTCTGGGCCCTGGGAATGGTTCTTGAACCTCCTCTGTCATTTGATGAATCAGTTCTCACAGTCCTTTTTATGAGTAATCCAGGCTCTGACTTCCTTATCTTTTGTCTGTCTTCTGACAGATTCTCTTAGTCTCTGACAAATGTTGCCCACAGATGACACGGAGCACGGAATGGAAGTCAAAGTCAAGCTAGGTTTGCTGTTTGGTAACAGCTCTACTCTCTCTCTCTCTCTCTCTGTGTGTGTGTGTATGTTTGAGGCAGAGTCTTACTTTGTAGTCTGCGGTAGAGTGCTGTGCTGTCACAGCTCACAGCAACCTCCAACTCTTAGGCTTAAATAATTCTTTTGCTTAAGTAGCTGGGACTACTTAATTGTAGTCCCTCCCAAATAGCTGGGACTATAGGTGCCTGCCACAATACCTGGCTTTTTTTTTTTTTAAAGATGGGGGTGGTCTTGCTTTGGTTTAGGCTGATCTTGAACCCGTGAGCTCAGGCAGTCCACTCGTCTTGGCCTCCCAGAGTGCTAGGATTATAGGCGTGAGCCACCGCTCCCGGCCTGTGTGTGTGTGTGTGTGTGTGTGTGTGTGTGTGTGCTTTTAAAGGCTAATAAAAGATTAGGTAGGAATTCTTGGCTCAAATGAGAATCTGTGATACTCCAGCAGTTTCATTTTTTCCTTATCTCTTGCTTTTTTGTTATTAAAGATAATCGGGAGTAGCCTGCAGCATATGTCTCTCTTCCATTCTGCCTTCTGAGGTGGCTTAGGCAAATGGGTAGAGAAGAATTAAAGTGTAAGGCTCAGAGTTCTCTTTCTCTCTGTTGCTCACCAAAAGCTGAGTCACCCTTCTTGTTTTCTCTCGTACCACCAAGTAATCTCTCATATTAAAGGAACAAATTCATTTTGAAAGATCCATGTTATTTACTTCTAAATTTAGAGTTAGGTTTGAGCCAAAATCAGGCAAAGAAAGGAATGTAAAGCTCTAGAAGAGATTTTTAAGAGCCAAAGATTTAGAATATTGAAGGATGAAGGCTCTGACAGGCTGTTGTAACCGCCAATGCTTCTCCATATGTCCTCGTGTGGGATATATTTAGAAGCCACTCTTAGGAAAGATGCAGAGTAATAGATACAAGTCTCAGGTCCCCTCCCCCTCTAATAGTAATACTTTATCTCTGTGCCCTTAGGATGTTGGAACAATGATGATTTAGTGACCGCCACTTGAAGAAAACATCTTAGATTTTTGGTTATTTGAATGTTGGTGGGGAAAAAGATTATGGAGGGAGACTTGAGGACACTTGGGCAGTGATCCGCACCGACTGATCATCCTTTATCCATTATTCTCTGCTAGATCTTCGGTGATGGCATCAACCACTCTAAGAGAACGTGTGATTTTGTATCTCAGGACAGGGCTGGTGTCTGCCTTTTCTATTACTCCTGGAAGAGGAGCTCGAATTCTAAACCATCCCAGAACTATCTCTTCTTGCCTAAAGGGTTGGATGCTAAAGTAGCCTCTGTGGTGGCTCAGCCAAGTTGAAACCCATTTCATCCATTGCGGGGTCAAGGCAGGGGGAAGTAGTCATCTTTCCTGAGAATGGAGAGAGGACCTTGCAAATACATTTTTTCTCATTGCTAGATTGCACACTGAGCACCCCTCTTCTGTCTTTCTTTTTCACTTTTCCTCGTCCCTTCCTGCTCACTCCCTTTCATTTTCCTGATCATGTGATGCTTTTGATCATCCCGTGGTACCCTCAACTCTGCTATTCTAAACTTGCTGGTGATGTTTGTGATAAAACTGGGCCAGGCATTTCTTCATTTGAGCTTAGTTCAAAGTTGAACTTATGAGTGGGGTATAGTTGGAGGAATGGGTATAGAAATGCCTGGCAACAGAGGGAAGCACAGAAATACCTCCTAAAATAGGCTGCTTTTTTTTTGGAGATAGAGTCTTACTCTGTTACTATAGACAAGTGCTACCGTGCCTAGCTAATTTTTCTGTTTTTTTATTTTTGGTAGAAACAGGGACTTGCTCTTGCTCAGGCTTGTCTTAAACTCCTGAACTATAGCAATCCTCCTGCCTTGGCTTTCCAGAGTGCTGGGATTATAGGAGTGAGCCAGGGGCCTGGGCTACTTATTTTGGGGACTCTGTGTCTATTAGAAGCCCAGACAGAAGTCAATAAGTACAAAGAAAAGATGTTTGTCCTTCATCCATGTTTATTTAACACATAGACTTATTGGATGTCATTTGGGTGTCTGGCCTTATGTCTTCATACAAGGAAGTATGCTGGACCCAGGGAATATTTGAAATAGAGCCACTGTTTGTTAGAATCTACTTGGGGGAAGAGGTAGACAGGTAAGCAGATAAGAATAAAAAGGCATAATCAGTGATGTAATAGAAGTCTGTGTAAGGCAAGTGGGGGTATACTAGAGGGACAGGAGTACTAGGGGGGTATACTAGAGGGACAGGTGTACTAGGCGGATCTCCTAGAGGTACAGTAGTATCTGGGAAAGGCTTTCTTGAGGGAGGAGGGTGAATCAGCTGCCTTATTTTCACTGTGGAAAATGACCATCTGGCTTCTCCTGAGCAAGATCATCTTGAGCTCGATTCTCACTGGGTTGTCCTTTTGGATAGTAGGAGTTAAAGTTTTTCTAGAACTGGTTCCCCCAGAGCTTTGCTCTAAGGGACATCGTTGGTTTAAATTATACATATTATCTCCCACCAAATTGGTTTGCTCTTCTTGTGTTTCAAACCTCAATACCTGTCACCCTGGTCACCAAAACCAGAAACTCTGGTTGGGCAGTGGAGAGCCACCTGGATTACCTCTTCTCTTCTCACAGCTGCTTTTCCGGTCTGGTTGATTCTCCTCTGTAGCTGCCCTTGAGTCTCCCCTTGCCCCGGGCCCAGGCCATGGCATTGGTCTAGGCCTGCATGGTCTCTTGCTTGCTATTCTGTCCTTCTAAAATACAATTGGTGTATGTTTCTCTCTACTTACCATATTTAAATCTGTTGGTTCCCTGTGGGCTTTAGGATGAAGTTCAAATTTCTTAACTTACTGTCTGGGTTTTTACTGTCTATGTTCTTCCCAGTTTGGCCCCTGTCAGCCTCTTTGGCACTCCTTCAAGCCTCTCTTAGCTTCCACTCCCCTTTACAAGCCACGCCCCTTTATCCAGCCATCCACAATGTTTTGTTCTTCACCGACATAGTACCCTATTTTATGATTTTCTATCTTTGTAGGGGCTGTTTCTTCTGTGTAGATGGTCTCTTTTTCCTTCTTGAGTCCATCTAATTTTTACTGATCTTTCTAAATTTTGCTCTAGTGTTATTTCCTCCAGGAAACTTTCCTTGATTTCCTAGCCTGGATTTGATAGGCCTTCTGTGGGCAGTCTTAGCATAACTGCCTGAACTCATTAGTGTCATACAACATAGCTTACTATATCATGCTTTTTATTTGTCAGTCTTCCCTACTGGAGTATGTGCTGACTGGGGCCAGTCAGTGTCTTATTTATTATGTTAGCATCTCTAGTATCTAGTACTCTGCCTGGTACATAGCAGTTATGCTTATAAAACCAGTGCATGAATAAATGAATCTATTTTTTCCTCTGGCTATGGATGATTGCTGTTATAAAGTGTCTGTAGAACACAAAGGAAAATATGCATGGGGTTGGGAATTTGGGAAAGAGTTCTGCCTGTGCTGAAGGAAGTGTGACATTTCACATTGCCCATTCTTTCCCTATCCTCCACCACTCAGTTTTCCATTCCTTCTGCTCAGCCAGTTGAGAGCTAGTTCCTTTAAGGCAGCAGTTCTCAACCTATGGGTTGCCACCCACAGGAACTGTATTAAAGGGTCACGGCAGGGTGGCGCCTGTGGCTCAGTGAGTAGGGCGCCGGCCCCATATACTGAGGGTGGCGGGTTCAAACCTGGACTCGGCTGAACTGCAAAAAACAAAAAAATAGCCGGGCGTTGTGGCGGGCGCCTGTAGTCCCAGCTACTTGGGAGGCTGAGGCCAGAGAATCGCCTAGGCCCAAGAGCTGGAGGTTGCTGTGAGCTGTGTGACGCCATGGCACTCTACCGAGGGCCATAGAGTGAAACTCTGTCTCTACAAAAAAAAAAAAGGGCTGCTTTCTTGGAAAGAGAGTCAAGGATAGGGCAGAGAGTGGGAGGCTAGTCTGAACACAGGGCAATGCCCAGAGGCCCAGGGCATTCCTTTATGCTGTGTCACTTGATGGACCAGGGCCCTGAGCTCCCTGCCATGTGCCTCTCATCACTCTTCCCACGATATGGGTTGCATTGATGGTGACGGTAGGGTGGAAATTGAGCCCTTGCATGTCTGACTGTTTTCTAGCTGATTAAAAAATAAATTTCTTCTTTTCTTAAAATGCTTTGCAGAATTCAACTCCAGCTTTGTTTTGAGCCAAAGTGGAGCCTGACTTTGAGACGCTAAAAAAATCTTCCTTCACGGTTTCCACAACACATTCATAAACTATGCATTTAAGGAGATGTCGGAGACTCCTGTGGAGTATATGCTGTCCCCTCCCATTGACATTAATGGGACCCCCACAGTCCAACTACCACTCATCTCTTTTTAAGCTGACTCCAGCAGTTCCACACCTCTCTCTGCTTCATGGCATCAGGGTAGATAAAAGCACCACTAGCTTTTTATTAAAGCCCAGAACTTCTGCAATGAGTTAAAAAAGAGCTGATTCACTGTTCTTGTTGTAGACAAAAAATTATCCAGATCTTGATTTTTTTCCTTTCAAATATACATATTGTAATATTTATAATAAATTAACATACAAAAAAAGCACACTAGTTAAAACAACATTAAATTGGATTGAAAGCAAATAGTTCAGGTGTGTATTTTTTAGAAGAGGAATTCCTAAACTTAAGGACATAACAGTTTAAAGTAATAGTGTTTAGTCTTCTATGACTTGGGCTATTGAAAAAATAGGGTAAAAAAGTTGTACAACATAATTAGAAAGGCTGATTTAATGAATATAGCACCTAATATTTTCTCAAGCATACATGAAAAATAAAAATATGAGCAAATACAAAGTTATGAGATGAGTCTGATCAAATAAAAAAGCAAGTAAATATTACAGGACATATTGCTTTATCACATAACAATTTACTTTTTAGTGAAAATGAAAAGGTAGACAAAAATACTTCAATTGGAAATTTGAAAACTTGTAAGCATCTCTTAGGTGAAAGAAAAATTATGGTATACTGAATATCATAACAAACATAACATCTAAGCACATTATGATTCTTAAAGGTTGTGCAAAAAAATAAAAAAAGACCATTCTTCTGTTTAACTCCATTGTCCTCTGGACTCTAAATCTGTCTTAGAAAAGTGCTCCAGGGTAAAATTTCATGGATGAGATTTCTACTGGGAGGTGCTGAAATGCTTGTAAACTCTAAAGCATAAAAAAGTAAAATTGCCTAGTCCTGATTTTAGGTGTTGTGTAAAAATACTTGCATGCTTGGTTTATTTGCTATATACATGTGTCTAGGTTTTTGGAGCTTCTGATACCCAAGCCCAGTCTTGAAAATCCTGATAAGCTTTCAAGGGTCTCATGGGGCAACTGCCACGGTGATAACCTTGGTGCACGTGGGTTTTTGGATATTAAAAAGGAAGCCCGCACACTGTACCCCATGATTGAATTATTGTACACAGCTATGATTCAATAAAAAAAAAAATAAAAAGAAAAAGGACCATCATCTTTGGAGACCTTTAAAGGCAGTCGAGATCACTTATCTTAGATTCTCAGTAAAGACCAGCCATCAGCCATCCTTCCCCCCCATCCCAAAGCAGACTAAAATCTCCTGGTGCTTTTCCTACCTGCCCAGGGGTTGAATTCATCTCTTATCCCTTGGCCTTGGAAAAGGTGATCATGGAATGGTCGTTTGACTAGCTTGTCCATTTGAGACCCTGAACCAGCTCAGTTTCTGTAAGATCAGATACGAGGGAGATTGGGAACAGCCTGGGCCAAGTCACCAATTCAGGGAAATGTTTCTGTTGCCTGATACTGTCTTTTTTTGTTTTTTTTTTGAGACAGAGTTTTACTATGTTGCCCTCGGTAGAGTGCCATGACGTGATAGCTCACCCCAACCTCAAACTCTTGGGCTTAACCAGTGGTTCTCAACCTTTCTAATGCTGTGATGTATTTTCATTGTTACAAAGGGGTCGCAACCCACAGGTTGAGAACCGCTGGAAAGTGATTCTTTTGTCTCATTCTCCCAAGTAGCTGGGACTACAAGCTTCTGCCACGATGCCCGGCTATTTTTCTTTTGTAGTTGTCATTGTTGTTTAGTAGGCCTGGACCGGGTTTGAACCTTTCAGACCCAGTATTTGTGGCCGGCACCCTAACCACTGAACCCAGGTGCCAAGCCGCCTGATATTATCTTATAGAAAAGCCCTGGGTCAGAGTAGAGAGATCTGGGTTCCCCAGATTCTTTCTCATTGTCTAGCCACTCTTTGTCTCAGTGTTCCTAACAGTAAAATGATACTAACACCTCCACAAACCTATTAGTGCATGGGAAAAGCAAATTGCCGTGTCCTTTTGAGTGTGTCGGGTGCTTTTGTGAGCAGTGAGTCTTGCTAGCAGGGATGCAGAGTGACTCATGGTAGTTTGGGAGGCCATTGCGGGTGTCTGCTTCTGTCAGTGTAAAAGGTGATGTGAATATCTGTGCTCCTTCAGGACCTGGTTGACCCTGTCTTTTTATTCTTCCACATGCTTCAGGCTGGGGGAAGTTTGCTCGGCTGACCAGAGCATTGACAAGCAGCAGGGGTGTCCTGCAGCAGCTGGCTCCTAGTGTGCAAAAAGGCGAGAATGTCCACAAGCACTCCCGCCTGGCAGAGGTAAGGGCAAGGGGTTAGCTGAGCTTGACCCTCACTTCCAGGGGGTGCATGGACTGAGGAAATGGCACAAAGCTACTGTGTTGTCTTGGAGGGGACCTTCAGGACATCCCCAGGCTCCTGATTGCACACCACGATATAATGTATGACGTTGGGTAAGTTACCTAACTCCTTTGAGCGCTCTACTTTCCCATATGTAAAAGTAGTCTGGCAAAGCTCTGTTCCAACTGGCTTGAGATGCAGGTGTCAAATCACTTTTGTGGAGGGATCGAGAAGGAGCTAGAAGTGCTTTATATAAATGCAAGAGTTTTTACTTATTAACCATAAACAATTTTGTTATTTGCACAATAATATTTTCATAGTAAAAGAACATGCAGGAAACAAAAAGAAGAAAATAAAAATTGCCTGTAATCCCATTGACCACAGAGGATTGTTACCTATTTTTTGTGTGCATTTGACTCTTTTCTATTCGTATATCCCATTTCCTGAAGGCCAAGAAATTCATTTATTTTATTTTATTTTATTTGAGAAGACAAAGAAAAATAATGGATTAAAATACATCACTGCCATTTTTTAAAGTCCCTAAAGAACTTCATTTTCGTAACATGTTAATGTTACTTAGTTGCGGTACATCTAAGAATCCGTGTGTACGTTGGATGTAGTTGTGTTGCCTCTCCTTCACTTTATGATCTTCTTCCGAAGTTAATAAATAAAATGATTGTCATTCTGATACCTTTTATAGTGTGGAAAACTTGGTGTTCTCCCTTCTGTAGGGGGAAATGAGAGGCCGAGAAGGCTCGTTGAGGTGTTTTATCAGGCTTAATGCACCCAGCTCACTTTTATTAGCTTGTGGTGGTGTCTGGTCTTTATTTCTTCAACTAGACCATGATGGGACGAATTAGAGGCCCTCCCCTCTACATGGCAAACTATTATCTTACCCAAAGATGAAAACATATGCTGTCCTTCTTCCTAGAGGTGGCCAGCCATCCCTTGATCCATGCTTTGATGGTGAGGCCCTTTCTGACCTGGCTTCAGGGTCCCACACCCTTAAGGGAGAAACTTCCAGCATGATGCGGCTCATAGTGGGTACTTTGCACACGTGCACCAAGTGTAAAATGAGTTAACTATAGAAGATCCTTCTGTAACAGCCAGAAGTTTTTGCCAACAGTGGGGATGGAGAGTATTGATTGTGTCATGTTAGAGAAGGAGAGACGTTTGTGTGATGGTAGCTTCTTTTTTTGTCATGATGTGGACTTGGCTTATGATAGAAAAATGACTAAAAGTGACCTTTAACTCTCAGTGCACACTTTCTCTGCTTCTTCTTATGGTTAATAAAGTAATCTCGTCTCTTGCTTCTTTCCACCTTTGTCACTTTTGTCTGATCACACTGGCCTTCTTTCTGTTCCTTGTACATGTAAAGCTTACTGCAGGTCTTTGCCCAAATGTCGTTTTCTCTGTGTAACTACCTATATCACTTAGGATTATGCCAGAGAAATAAAGCCAGTGGGATGTTAAGAGGTTTATTGCAAGGAATTGGCTTACATGATTGTGGGGTTTGCTAAGCATGTCCAAAATTTGGAGGGCAGGTTAGCCGACTGGAAACCTTGGGAGAAGCTGATGCTGAAGTCCACGGGTATATTTCTTCTTCCTCTGGGAAACCTCAGTTCTGCTTTTAAGGCTTTTCAACTGATTGAATAAGGCCTACTGAGATTACAGGGGATAATCTATTTTCCTGAAAGTCAACTGATTGTGGATGTTCTTCACATCTATAAAACATCTTCATAAGATCGCTTAGTGTTTGTTTGAATGAGTGGGTGCTAGGCCTACTCAAGTTGACACATGGAACTATTACAATTTACTCTCTTATCAACTTGACACCATATACTTTTTTTCCTTTTTTTTGAGACAGAGTCTGAAGCTGTCACCCTGGGTAGCTATGTGCTGTGGCATCATAGCTCACAGCAGCCTCCCACTCTTGGGCTCGAGTGATCCTTTTGCCTCAGTTTTTCTATTTTTAGTAGAGACAGGGTCTTGCTTTTGCTCAGGCTGGTCTCAAACTCGTGAGCTCAAGCAATCCACCCACCTCGGCCTCCTAGAGTGCTAGGATTACAGGTGTGAGCCACTGCACCCAGCCAACACCATATGCTTTTCTTTAATCCATAATTAATCTCCAAATAAGACAATAACAAAATCATGCTTCTGCCTAACGTGATACAATTATCCATATACAATGGAACACATGGTAGCCCTTTCTCCCAAGGAGGATGACAGGTCTTTTGTGATATTCATTCTTTGTTTTTCATATCCTGTAACTTGAATACTATGATATAAAATTAACTATTATTAATACATATTCTGTTATACGATAAAGGGATCAGAAAGGGAAGAAAATAATAGTTTTTGTATATATGTATATTATATATATTCATAACAAAATAAAGAATTACTGAACTCCTAGTCCTTTTCTTAATCTGTTCTATGTTTTTTCCATTTAATATCTTCTAATGTACTCTAATGTACTATATAGTTTATTTATTGTGTTTGTCATTTGCTGATAAATCCTAAGCACTTAGAACAGTGTCTGGCAAATAGTAGGTGCTTACTAGTGTTTCTTTAAAAAAAATGAATGAAAGAAAGGAAATGATGCTAATATTTTTGTCTACTTTTCTGGCATAAGTACTTTGCTCACTGATTGCTGATGGGTTTCAGATGCTAGTAAGTTTTAGTTAGCCTGGCTAGAGGCTTATTGACTTTTATTGATCTTTTCAAAGAACCAGCTTTTGTTTTTGTTGATTTTTTCTGTTGATTTCCTGTTTTTGATTTTATTGCTTTCTGCTCTAATTTTTATTATTTCTTTTCTGCCTACTTTGGATTTAATTTGCTCTTCTTTTTCTCATTTCCTAAAGCAGAAGCTGAGATTATTGATTTTTGCTTTCTTCTTTTCTAAAACATGCATTCAGTGTTGGAAATTTCCCTGCAAGCATTGATTTATTTTGTTTCATGTCACAAATTTTAAGTTGTATTTTCCTTTTTGTTTAGTTAAAATATATTTTAATTTCTCTTGAGATTTCTTTTTTGGCCTCTGCATTATTTAGAGGTGTGTTCTTTAATCTCTAAGTGTTTTTGGATTTTCTACCCATTTTCTCTAATTAATTTCTGGTTTAATTCTATTGTGGTGTGACAACAAATATTGTATGAGTTCTATTCCTTTGTTGAGGTATATTTTATGGCCCCGAATGTGTTCTATCTTGGTGAATGTTCCATGTAAGCTTGAGAGAACGTGTATTCCACTGCTGTTGGAAGAAATAGTCTACACGTGTTCATTCTGTCTAGTTGATTGATGGTATTACTGACTTTGATTATGTCTTTACTGATTTTATGCCTGCTAGATCTGTCCATTTCTGCTAGAAGGGTGTTAAAGTCTCCAAGTATGTGTACAATAATCAACTCATCTATTTCTCCTTGCAGTTTTAACAGTTTTTGCCTTACATATTTTGCTTTTCTTTTGTTAAATGCATACACATTATAGATTGTTATATCTTCTTGGAGAATTGACCCTTTTATCATTATAATTCCCCTTCTTTATCCCTGATAACTTTTTTAAAATTTTGTTTCCCCAATTAACATCTCTTATAACTTTACTTGTTCAGACTCTGTCCTGTCTGAAATTAAAATAGGCACTCCTGGTTTCTTTTGATTAGTGTTAACATGGTGTATGTCTTTCTCCATCTCTTTACTTTTAAATAATGTAAGTCTTCATATTTAAAGGGGGTTTCTGATGAATGGATCAAGAAACTGTGGTTTATGTATACCATGGAATGCTATTCAGCCATTAACAAAGATGGAGACTTTACAGCCTTTTTTTTTTTTTGGAGACAGAGTCTCACTTGGTCACCCTTGGTAGAGTGCTGTGACATCTTAGCTCACAGCAACCGCAAACTCTTAGGCTCAAGTGATTCTCTTGCCTCAGCTCATAAGAAGCTGGGATTATAGTTACCTGCCACAATGCCTAGCTATTTTTTATTTTTTTTTAAATTAAATCATAGCTATGTACGTTAATGCAATCATGGGGTACAATGTGCTGGTTTTATATACAATTTGAAATATTTTCATCAGCCAGGCTATTTTTTAAAGACAAGGTCTTGCTCTTGCTCAGGCTGGTCTTGAACCTGTGAGCTCAGGCAATCCAACTGCCTTGGCCTTCCAAGTGCTGGGATTATAGGCATGAGCCACCACCCCTGGCCTACTTTATAGCTTTTATAGTTACATGGATGGAGTTGAAATACATCCTTTTTTAGTAAAGTATTGCAAGAATGGAAAAGTAAATATCCAATGTACTCCATAGTAATATGAAAACAATATGTAAACAATTGCATGCTCATATGAACAATAAACCAAATATAGTCTAGTATGGGGGTAGAGAAAGGTGTGAGAGGGCTGGGAGGAGGGGGGAGGACAGTTGGAAGAAGGAGGGAGGGCATGAGGTGGGATCACACCTAATGTGCCTATGGTGAGGGTGTATAACATGCCCCCTGGGTGAAGGGCTCTTTTACAACTGGAACTTTACCCTGGAAGTGAGAACAATGTAACCTAAAATTTTGTACCCTTATATTAATTTGAAATAAATAAATGAACTATATGTTGTTTCTGTAGACAACATATAGTTAAGTCTATTTTTTTCACCCGCTCTGAAAAATCTGTGTTTTTTGATTGATATAGTTAAGTTGTTGAAGATTAAAAGGACTATTGGTATATTTGTATTAATATCTATGGTATTTGTTACTGTTTTCTATTTGTTCCTTATTTTGTCTTCCATTCTTTTTCTGCCTGTTTTGGTTTTAATTGAGCAATTCGTGTGATTGCGTTTTTCTCTTTCCTTAGCATACCAATTATAGTTCTTTTTTTGGGCTACGTGTAGTGGTTCACACCTGTAGTCCCAATGCTTTGGGATTTATTTGCTGTTCTATGTGTTCTAATACTCTAATGCAGTTCTGAGTATTTCTTGTAGGGCAGGTCTAGCAGTGAGAAATTCCCTTAGTGTTTGCTTGTCTGGAAAAGTCTTTATTTCTCCATCATTTATGAAATACATTTTTTCAGGGTACAAGATTCTTGGGTAGCAGTTGTTCTGTTTAAGAAGACCAAAATTGAGTCTGGTTTATAAAGCCTCCACTGAGAATTATGTTGTTAGCCAGATGGATTTTCCTTTGTAAGTTATTTTTTGCTTTTGTCTTATTACTTGTAGAATTTTCTCCTTTATTTCGACATTGGCCAAGTTGATCACTATGTGCCCCTGAGATGTTCTATTTGCTATGAATCTTCCCAGTGTTTGATGACTGTCTTGTATTGGGATATCTGACTCTTTGGTGATCCTAGGGATATTGACCTCAGTAATTCCCTCAAATAGATTTTTCACGCTTTTTTCTTTTTCTTCTTCTTCCTCAGGGATACCTATAATTCATATAGTGGTTCACTTCACATAGTTCTGTATTACTCTGAGTGCTTGTTTATTCTTATTTATTTATTTATTTAGTTTGGCATCTTTGACTTACTGTGTTAGTTTGAGGGCATTGTGTTTAAGCTCTGAGGTTCTATCTTCTGCTTAGTAGCCTATTGATGATTTCTGCTGTATTTTCAAATTCCCTAAATGATTCTTTCATTTTTTTAAAGTTATGTTTATTCTTTAAACAGCAACCTGGGGAACAACCCACCACTCCACGTGAAGATCACCCAGCACCCACTTGGACTGTGATAGTCACATGGGAATGGGACGACACAGAATAGCTGCATTACGGGATCTCAGTACATCTACCCCTTTCTTATTCTTTCTTGTGCTCTAAAGTTCTTTATCAACTATTTCATTGATGTTCTAATTTTCTTTTTTGGGAGGGCTTCTGTGTTTTCAACTTTCTCTTTAATCCCATTCATATTATTCGTCTCCCATATTCTGAATTCCATTCTTGACATTTTGACAATTTCCTTTGGTTGGGCTCCATTGTGATCCCTTGGGGGTGTTGAACTAGCTTGTTTCCTCATGTTGTCGGAGTTCTTTTGATGGTTTCTTCTCATTTGGAAACTCTTCTCTCAGCTCAGGGCAGATAAGTTGGCAGCACACCTGTTCTCCTTTGCTGGGAACTTTCCTTTTTAGTAAGAAAAAGGAGAAGCCCCTTACTTTTGTGATCTAGTCTGGAAGATTGACCTGGCAGGCGTGGGGTAGATGCACTGAGATCCCGTAATGCAGCTATTCTGTGTTGTCCCATTCCCATGTGACTATCACAGTCCAAGTGGGTGCTGGGTGATCTTCACGTGGAGTGGTGGGTTGTTCCCCAGGTTGCTGTTGGAAGCTTGGGTTGGGGCTGGGAAAGATTCTTTCCATAGATGCTGACATTGTGGGAGATTTCTCTGCCTGGGTCTCTTCATGGAGGTGACAAAGCAGCTGGCTAAGACTATCTAGGCCTGTGGTTCTCAACCTTCCTAATGCTGCGACCCTTTAATACAGTTTCTCATGTTGTGGTGACCCCCCAACCATTATTTTAGTTGCAACAAAAATAATTTTATTGTTGGGGGTCACTACAACACGAGGAACTGTATTAAAGGATCGCAGCATTAGGAAAGTTGAGAACCACTGAATTCTAGGCAGTGGTTGTGGGTGTCTGGGTTGGGGATGTTCACTCTACTAGGTCAGGTGTGATGGCAGCTCAAGGATAGTGTGTCCTTGGGAGAACATTGAACTTGGGCAATGGGATGGTCCTACCAGGTGGCCAGTAAGAGCCTCAGGGGAAAGGTTTTGGGGCCTGGTGGTAATGCTAGAACATCAGGGATGGGGATGCCAGGCCCAGTGACCGTGGAGAGTCTAACAGAGGCATCTGCAGGGTAAATGGCAACACTGTAGACTTGAGGGCAGATGCATGGGGCTTGGCAGTAGTGCAGAAGCCTTGGGGGTAGCTTGTACTGCCCAATAGTAGTAGAGCTTTAGAGCTAAGGCTGTGGTTCCCAGTGGCATTGCTGAAGCCTCAAGGACAGCTCTGAAACCTTGAGGGAAGTGCTAGAGCCTTCAGGGCATGAACAAGGCAGTGGGAGCCTTGAAGCTGGAGCCGTGAACTGGAGGCAGCACAGGAGCTATGGTGTCAGACAGCAGAGTGGGAACTGCGGAGGCAGAGCTGCCAGCTGGGTGGCAGCCCTTCTGGGCTGGTGGCATCAAAGGGATCACATGGGGAAGACCAGCAGCCCACTGGATGGCTAGGGCCCTCTCTCTGCCCAGGTCCCACAGAAGCAGTCATCACAAGCTTATCTGGTGGCATCTGTGGTACCCATTCTCCTCAAATTCCTCATGGGGCAGGGAGGGTTGCTCATTTCCAAGTTATGGAGCTCTCCTGCCAGCCCAATGAGATGATGGGGAGGCTGCTGCAGCAGAATGCCCTGTGTAGACCTGGCATTCTGGACCTTAGAGCTAAGAATGGTGCCAGTTGTAGCAATCCAGGGAAGGGGAGCTACCAGGTCCCCGCTGTGCCTGCTCTCTAGTACGATGTTGCACACAGACTCCAAGCAGCTCTCTGATTAGTTTCGAAGTCTATGGCAGTGGTGGACACCCCCTCACAGCTTGGGCTGCAGGGACTGAAGGGGAAGGGTGGAGCCCCAGGATTCTCTTCTCCTTTCCTTCCCCGTATGTGGACGTCTCGCCCAGGTACCTACTATTACTCTTGCCAAGTACATCGCCCTGAGACCTTGTCCTTTACTCTGAATGCCCCTGATCCCTCACCAGTGTTTTCCAAATGTCCTTTCCAAAGAGGTCTATCTGTAGATGGTGATCCGCCTGCAACTTTTAATCCTGTCCTGCAGAGTAGCACACTAGGGCTGCTTCTAGGGCCATCTTGCCCTCCCCCTTATTCCTTTTCTGATACTTTTTCTTTATGTACATCTGAGTGTCTAACCTTGTTATCTCCGAAGAATTTCCTTTGACATTTATTGCAAGGCAGGCCTACTGGCAACATTCTCTCAATTTTTGTTTGGCTGAGAAAGTCTATTTTTCCTTCACTTGTGAGGGAGAATTTCACAGGATACAGAATTCTAGACAGATGGGTTTTTTTCCTCTTAATTCTTTAAATATTTCACTCTTCTCTCTTCTTGCATCGTTTTTGAGAAGTTGGTTGTACAGTTGGCTCTTGAACAACATTAGTTTGAACTGCATGGGTCCACTTATACATGGATTCTTTTCAGTAAATACTTTTTATTTATTGGAGGTTTATTAGCATCTTTTTTGGAGATTTGTGACGATTTGAAAAAAGTTGCAGACAATGTCATAGCCTAGAAACACTGAAAAAATTAAGAAAAAGTATGTCATGAATGTATAAATATATGTAGATACTAGTGTATTTCATTATTTACTACCATAAAACACACACAAATATATTACAAAAAGTTAAGATTTATCAAAACTTATGTATGCGAAGACCATACATGATGCCATTCCCAGTTGAGAGAAGTGTAAACAGGCGTAAAGGTACAGTATTAAATTGTGACTACATAAAATCAATGATAGTATATACCATGTAATATTGCCATAATTTTGTAGTCACCTACTGTTGCTATTGGTGAACTTAAGTGTTTCAAGTATTCACGTAAAATGCTGTGTGACACTAATCATCATGTGAGCAGTTTATCTCTCAAATAAATTACATATCCCAGTAAAAAGTGATGTCTCGAAATTCCCATTGTGGATCTTTGTGCATTAGTGCGATAACCTAGACCTTGAATAAACACTATGGGACCCATATAAAGGGCCACTAGTGATGCTGGAGTTGTTTCCAAAAAGCAGAGAAAAGTCTTAACATTACAAGAAAAAGTTGAATTTCTTGATATATACGATAGATTGAGGTCTGCAGTGGTCTGACCTCAATCAGAAGTCTGAACCTGCCATTTCAGACAGATGATTCATCTTGTAAAGAAATTATATGAACGTAAGGTATCGATAAATGTAGTATAGTACGTTCAATATATTTTCTCTTCCTTATGATTTTATTGATAACATGTTCTTTTCTGTAGCTTCTGTTGTAGTAAGAATATAGTATATCACAAGTGTAACATATAAAATATGTGTTAATCAACTGTTTATATAATTGGTCGGGCTTCTAGTGAGCAGTAGGCTCTAGAATTATGTTTTGAGGGAGCCAAAATTTTTATGTGAGGCTGGGTGCAGTAGCTCATGCCTGTAATCCTAGCACTCTAGGAGGCGGAGGCAAGAGGATCACTGGAGGTCAGGAGGGTGAGATCAACCCAAACAAGAGCAAGACCCATCTCTACTAAAAATGGGAAATTTTAATCGGGTACAGTGGCACTTGAGTGTAGTCCCAACTACTTGGGAGGCTCAGATAAAGTAAGGGGATTACTTGATCTCAGGAGTTTGAGGTTGCAGTGAGCTATGATGATGCCCTATACTCTAGCCTGGGTGGAAGAGTGAGACTTTGTCTCAAAAACAAAAACAAAAACAGTTATATGTGGATTTTTGATTATGCAGGAGTTGATGCCTTAGTTCTCTTGTTCTCGGGTCAACTGCAATTCTTATCTTTGTTTGAATTTTTTGTTATCTTTGATCTTCTGCGGTTTCAGTATGATATGGTATTCTTTGTGCTTCCAGGATCTGAGGTTTGACGGCTGACGTTAATTTGAGGAGATTCTCAATTTTTGATTTGATTATTTTCTTTGAATATTTCTTCTGTTCTTTCTGTCTTTCTTCTCCTGCTGGTATTCCCATTATGTGCATGTTCCACCTTTTGTAGTTGTCTCACAGTTCCCAGATACTTTGTTCTTTTTTTGTCTTTTTTTTTCTCTTTGCTTTTTAGTTTTGAAATTTTCTATTAACACATCCCCAAGATCAGACCATCTTTCCTCAGCCATGTTTGGTCTCCTAATGAAGCCATCAAAGACATTCTGTATATCTACTAGAGTATTTCTTATCTCCATCGTTTCTTTTTGGTTTTTAGAATTGCACTCTTTTTGTTTATATTGCCCATCTATTCTTATATGTTGTCTACTTTATCTAGTACAGCCATTAGCATATTAATCATAATTGTTTTAAATTCCCAGTCTGATAATTCCAACATCCTTGCCATATCTGGCTCTGGTTCAGAGGCTTATTCTGTAAGCTGTGTTTTTTGCCTTTCAGTATACTTTCCGACCTTTTGTTGAAAGACAGCCACAATGTACTCGGTAAAACAAACTGGGATGAATAGGCCTTTCAGCAATGTAGTAAGATGGCAGGGGAGGGAAAGTGTTCTATAGCCCTGTGATTAATCTCAGTCTTTTAGTAAGCCTGTGTCCCTTGACTGTGAAATTCACAAAACATCCCTCCTTTCCCTCCCTAGGAGAGACAGGATGGCTAGAGCTGGCTGGAGATGGGTATTTCCCATCCTCCAGAAGAACCAAGTGCTGTTACGAAATGGTTCCTTTTCCCTTCCCCCAGCCATAAGCACAAGGGATTTTTCTCTGATTGTTCACTGTGAGAACCTGATAGCACTCCTGGAGGTGAAACTCACAAAAGTGTGAGGACCATCCTATGACTGGGTCCCCCTGGAATTTTTAGCTCTTGGGCTTGTCTACATAGCCTACAGCAATGTTTTAGTTATAATTTAGGTTTTTCTACTCAGTATTGGTTCTAAGGGATTTCTTTTCATGAATGTCTGTTCTTGTAAGTTGTGATTCTCTGTTTTCCCTGTGACCTCACTTCTCTGATGTATCTTAAAAGAGTCAGTTTTCAATCAGCTTTTTGCTTTATTGTTAGGAGAGATGGATGACTTCCAAGGTTTTTACATGCTGGATTGGAAACTGGGAGTGTGCAGGAAGTTTTAAACCACCCAAATTTGTTCCCTGTCCATGGCCTACAGCTGATATTTTATTCCTTTTTCTCTTTGGTAGGTGCCATTGATCAAATGGATACCTCAGTGAAATTTCTCCAACCTCTAGGAAAATATTGACACAAAGCTTAAGTAGACTTGGAATAGCAGTTTTGCATTTTAATGGGTCACGTGTGTTCTTTTTTTTTTTTGTTTTTTGAGAAAGAGTCTCACTCTGTTGCCCTGGGTAGAGTGCTGTGGCATCATCATAGTCACAGCAACCTCAAACTCCTGGGTTCCAGTGAGCCTCTTGCCTCAGCCTCCTGAGCAGCTGGGACTATAGGTGCCCACCACAAAGCCCAGCTAGTTTTTCTATTTTTAGTAGAAGTGGGGTCTTGCTCTTGCTCAGGCTGGTCTCAAACTCCTGAGCTTAGGCAGTCCACCTGCCTTGACCTCCCAGAGTGCTAGGATCACAGGCGTGAGCCTCCATGCCCGCCCACCTGTGTTCTTTCCAAGATCAGTTCATCTCCCCATTAGGCTGTTCTCTCCTGAGTTCAGGCAGTTTGGCTTTAGTTCTTACTGTAGACCTCATATTTTCTTTCTGAACTGATTCTAGAAAAGAAAGAGGTATTTACTGTGTGCCAGATTCTGTGCTTCTTGGATCCTCTTCGAATTCTCTAAGCAACATGGAAGAGTTTTACAGAGGAGGAAGCTAGGGTGCAGGGAATTTCACTAACTTATCATCTGGCAGTAAGTGGTGGACTCTGGACTGAGAACCAGGTTTATCTGACTCTAAACCCAGCCTGTTCCCTATTTGGGGCAATTCCTCTGGTAATTGTTCCTTCGTCATGTGGCCTGCATGCAGGAGTGACCCTGTTGGGGTTTGGTCTGCCCCGGCCCCTCTCTTAGCTCTCTGCTACGGCTTATGTCAGGGTGACCAGGCGCTCTGCCTTTAGACCTGGTAGGGGACTGTAATCTCTCTCATTTCAGAATCAGAATCCAAGTTTACTCTAAAGTTACCCTGGAGGACCTTTGTCACTGGCTGGGTTCTCCAGGATGCAGACACCAATTAACACCTGTGGGAGAAAAGGGGGAGGAGGCAGCCCTGGCTAGGGGATCATCATCAGTGCCCCCCAGTGCACATCCCTCAGGGGCTCTGCCAGCCCAACAGGGAGCTCTGTAGATTGTTCCTGGTAGAGCAGAAATGGCCAGGCCCTTAACCATGTTCTTGCTTAGTCATTGGCAGGTAGCCACTGGGATTTCAGCTTTCTACACCTTAGGAACTAACAGTTGGAGGCTGTCAGCTAACTGCATTTCCTGCAGCTGGGCAGAGAATCCTTCTTGAAGGGGGATGCAATTCAAGGGGACATTTCTGGGTCTACCTTGCCTTTGCTGCTGTAACTCCTGTCTCTGTAAGGAGGAAAGTCTCAGCGGGATTCATCATGTGGCCTTTGTGCAAGAGTGACCCTGTTGGAGTTGGTCTGCCTGGGACAACTCTGTGCTCTGGCCTCTCTCTCTATGAACTATTGTTGGGAAGATGTAGAAGGGAAACCACCTTTTCCTGTCACTTTCTCTCTGGAATCTTCTGATAAGGAAGTCTGGTCAAGATATGAGATATGCAATTGTGATGGCTAGAGCAGAGGCACATTCATGTAGGCCTGTCAGACGGGTGAGTGGTACCCAGCTCACAGCTCACTGTAAGTAGAGTTAGATGGTGCATCTGGTAAATGTCATCCATATATGTATGCTGCTGTTTTCATGCAGATGACAGGAATAGTGGGCTGAAATAATGTTAAAAGTTAAGATCTATTTGACAACTTACTGGGCTTTGTGATTTTGGGTAAGTCATTTCACCTCCTAGCTTCTATTTGTTCATCTTCCTTCTCTTCAAATGGAAGTAGTAAATTGAAATGAGAATAATGTATACTCATAGGTTTGTGAAGAGCGAGATAGATTTGGAAGGTGAACACTATGGCATATAAAGGTTGAGCACCCCTAATATGAAAATCTGAAAACGGCAAAGCTTCAAAAACTGAAACTTTTAAGTGCTGACATGAGATAGTGACAACTTTTCTTTCTGATGATTCAATGTACACTTTGATTTATGCAAAAAATTATGGGCAATACTGTGTGATATCACCTTTAGGCTACGTATATAAGACACATCAAATATAAATTAATTTCATGTTTATATTTGGGCCCTATCTCTAAGATATTTCATTATGTCTGAGCAAATAATCCCAAATCTAAAACACTTTTGGGCCCAAGCATTTTGAATAAGGGACATATAACCTATAATAAATACTCAGTGAGTATTTGTTTAATACTAGATTTTGACTTTTGGTTCTTTTTTTTTAATTTTAATTTTAATTTTTTGTTAAATCATAATTGTGTACATTAGTGCAATCATGGGGCACAATGTGCTGACTTCATATACAATCTGAAATATTTTCATCAAACTGACTTTTGGTTCTTAACATCCCTTTTTAGAAACTTTCTCAAACTTTCTCAATTTTCAGAAAGTAGGTTTTTAAAATCCGATTATGAAACTGATTATAAAACAAAAATCAGATTGTAAATCTATAAAGTTAAAAAGTTTAATGCCCATTATTGTGGAAGAAACTATTTTTAAACAGTGTATCTATTTTGTTACAAGTATTTGTATATATTTTGTCAGATTTAAAAACTTTTTATTTTTGTAATTGATGCAATTGTATATATTTATTGTGCACAGCATGTTTTGAAGTATGTATGTATACATTTGTGGAAGAGCAAAGTCAAGATAATTAACATATGTATTATCTCACATACTTATCTTTTTATTGTGGTGAGAACACTTAAAATCTAGTCTCTTAGATGTTTTTACGAGTGCAATACAAGGGCAGCACCTGTGGCTCAGTTAGTAGGGCACCGATCCCATATAATGAGGGTGGCAGGTTTGAATCTGACCCTGGCCAAACTGCAACAAGGAAGAGCCAGGTGTTTTGGTGGGTGCCTGTATTCCCAGCTACTCGAGAGGCTGAGGCGAGAGAATTGCCTAAGCCCAGGAGTTGGAGGTTGCTGTGAGTTGTGATGCTACAGCACTCTACTGAGTGTGACAAAGTGAGACTCTTGTCTCTAAAAAACAACAACAACAAAAAAGAGTGCAATAAAATGTTTTTAAGTATAGTCACCATGTTGTACAATAGATGTCTTGAACTTATTCCTCTTATCTGAGTTTTTATATCTTCTGACCAGCATCTTTCCCCTTCCCTCAGCCTCATTCTACTCTCTACTTCCATATTTTTAGATTTCATATACAAATATGAGATCATGAGGTATCAATACCTGTCTTTCTGTGCTGGGCTTATTTCACTTTGTATAATGTCCTCCAGATTCATTCATGTTGTTGCAAATGACAGGATTTCCTTCTTTTTTAAAGGCTGAATAATATTCCATTGTGTATATGTACTTCCACATGTTCTTTATCTGTTCATCAGTTGGTAGGCACTGAGGTTGATTCCATATCTTGGCTATTATGAGTCATGTTGCAGTGAGAATGCATGCAGACACTTCTTTAACGTTCTGATTTCTTTTCCTTTGAATATATATCAAATAGTGAGATCCTGTAGTGAGATTGTAGGATCATTCTGTAGTTCTATTTTTAATTTTTAAGGAACCTCCATATTATTTTACATAATAGCTACACTATTAATAATTTGCATTCCTACCAACAGTGTGCAAAAGTTCCTCTTTCTCTACATCTTCTCCAATACTTACCTTTCATTTTTTTGATAAGTAGTTATTCTAGTAGATAGCTTTCTCATTGTGGTTTTAATTTTCATGTCTCTGATTAGTGATGTTGAGCTTTTTTTGATACACCTGTTGACCATTTGTATGTCTTCTTTTGAGTGATGTTTATTCAGATCCTTTGCCCATTTTAATTGGATTATTTGAGTTGTTTGAGTTCCTTATATATTTTGGCTATTAGCCCATTATCATGTCTGGGTTCCCTATGGACCCCAACTGGGGTTGCAGGTTGACAAGGGAGATGGCACTGGGAAAATAACAAGACTTTACACCAACTTCATGTATAAAGTCTGGGTAGCCTGGAGAGGTATACACTGACTCATACCAAGGGGCAGCTTGAGGCAATGCAGTAGCCCTCTGACTCCTCAGAAACTTGTTAATTGATCTTTAAGACAAAGCATTTGTGAACAAATGTAAAGGTGTCAAAATTCAAAGATAGGACAAAAAGAATCCCAAGCTCCTGGAAGGTTGGGTAGAAGAGTAAGGCTGAGTATAGGGTAACAAATTGTCAACAATGCCTGATAATGCATTCAGAAAGCGGGAGAGGAAAACAAGTTTCTTCTCCATAGGGCAGACAAACCAGCTTCTTTTTTTTTTTTATTGTTGGGGAATCATTGAGTGTACAATGAGCTAGGTTGTACTGCTTGTGTTTGCAGAGTGATGTCCCTCTATTAATAGTGTCCCGCTCCCAAAAGGTATATCACACACTGTGGCCCCACACCTCCCTCCCTCCTTTCTTCTCTCTTCCCTTCCTCTCTTCCCCCTCCCCCCTAACCATGTACTAGCATCAGTTGTCTTCATATCAGAATTGAATACTTTGGATTCTTGCTTCTCCATTCTTGTGATGCTTTACTAAGAAGAATGTGTTTCAACTCCATCCAAATTAATACAAAAGATGTAAAGTCACCATCCTTTTTAGTGGCTGTATTGTATTCCATGGTATACATATACCACAGCTTGTTAATCCATTCCTGGATTGGCATTTAGGTTGTTTCCACAATTTGGCAATTGTAAATTGACCTGCAATAAACATTCTAGTGCAAACGTCCTTATGGTAAAATGATTTTTTCTTCTGGATAGATGCCCAGTAATGGGATTGCAGGATCAAATGGGAGTTTTAGTCTGAGTTCTTTGCAGATTATCCATACTTCCTTCCAAAAGTGTTGTGTTAGTTTGCAGTCCTACCAACAAAGTAGAAGTGTTCCCTTCTCTCCACAACCACACCAGCACCTACAGCTTTGAGTCTTTGTGGTGTAGGCCATTCTCAAAGGGGTTAGGTGATATCTCAGGATGATTTTGATTTGCATTTTTCTGATGATTAGGAATGATGAGCCATATACTTGTTAGCCATTCATCTGTCTTTTTTAGAGAAGGTTCTATTCATCTTACTTGCCCATTGTTATAAGGGATTGTTGACCTTTTTTTGGTGCTTAATTTGAGTTCTCTGTAGATCCTAATTATCAAGCTTTAGTCCAATTTATAATATGCAAATATCTTTTCCATTCTGACGGTTGCGTATTTGCTTTGGTTGTTTTCTCTTTAGCTATACAGAAGCTTTTCAGTTTAATTATGTCCCATTTGTTTATTTTTTTGTTGTTTCAGTTGCCACAAAACACTTCTTCATAAAATCTTTCCCCAGGCTGATATCTTTAAGTGTCTTCCCCACACTTTTTTTTTTTTTTTTTTTTTTTTTGAGACAGAGCCTAAAGCTGTCACCCTGGAGAGAGTGCTGTTGTATCACAGCTCACAGCAACCTCCAATTCCTGGGCTCAAGCGAGTCTCTTGCCTCCGCCTCCCAAGTATCTGGGACTACAGGCGCCCGCCACAACACCCCTGCCGTTTTTTGGTTGCAGCCGTCATTGTTGTTTGGCGGGCCCGGGCTGGATTCGAACCCGCCAGCTCAGGTGTACGTGGCTGGCGCCTTAGCCCGCTGAGCCACAGGCGCCGAGCCTTCCCCACACTTTCTTAGAGGATTTTTGTTTTTTGTAGAGACAGAGTCTCACTTTATTGCCCTCCATAAAGTGCCGTGGCATCACACTGCTGACAGCAACCTCCAACTCCTGGGCTCAGGCGATTCTCTTGCCTCAGCCTGCTGAGTAGCTGGGACTACAGGCACCCGCCACAATGTCTGGCTATTTTTTTTTTTTTTTTTTAGTTGCAGTTTGGCTGGGGCTGGGTTTGAACCCACCATCCTCAGTATGTGGGCCTGGCGTCCTACATACTGAGCCACAGGCACCCCCCTGGTTTTTTTTGTTTTTTTGTTTTTGTTTTTTTTTGCAATTTTTGGCCAGGGCTGGGTTTGAACCCACCACCTCTGGCATATGGGGCCAGCACCCTACTCCTCTGAGCCACAAGCGCTGCCCGAGGATTTTTATTGATTCATGCCTTAGATTTAGATCTTTTATGCATCTTGAATCAATTTTAGTGAGTGGAGAAAGGTCTGAGTCCAGTTTCAGTCTTTTACACATGGTTATCCAGTTCTCCCAGCACCATTTATTGAATAGGGGTTCTTTCCCCCAGTGAATGTTTTTATCAAAGATTAGGTGGCTGTAAGATGTTAGTTTCATCTCCTGGTGTTCAAGTTGATTCCAGATGTCTATTTCTCTATTTTTGCACCGATACCATGCTGTTTTTATCACTATGGTCTTGTAGTACAGTTGAGAGTCTGGTAGGGTAATGCCTCTGGCCTTGTTTTTATTACTAAGAATTGCTTTAGCTAAATGGGTTTTTTTCTGGTTCCATACTAAACGAAGAATTATTTTTTCCAAATCTTAAAAGTATGATGTTGGTGTTTTAATGGGGATTGCATTGAATCTGTAGATTGCTTTGGGAAGTATAGACATTTTAATGATGTTGATTCTTTCCAACCATGAGCATGGTATATTCTTCCATTTGTTTATATCTTCTGTTATTTGTTTTCTTAGGGTTTTGTAGTTTTATTAATATAGGTCCTTCACCTCTTTTGTTAGGCATATTCCTAGGTATTTCATTTTTTTTGAAGCTACAGAGAAGGGAATTGTGTCCTTGATTAGCTTCTCACCTTGGCTGTTATTGGCATATACAAAGGCTACTGATTCGAGGGCATTAATTTTATATCCTGAGACATTACTATATATTTTGATATCTTCCAGGAGTTTTGTGGTTGAATCTTTGGGGTTCTTTAAGTATAAGATCATATCATCAGCAAAGGGGGAGAGTTTCATTTCCTCTGCTCCCATTTGGATGCCCTTTTTTACTTTCTCTTGCCTGATTGTATTATCTAGAAATTCTAGCACTATGTTGAATAGTAGTGGTGATAGAGGACAACCTTATCTTGTTCCAGTTATGAGTGGAAAAGCTTTCAGTTTTACTCCATTCAATATAGTATTAGCTATGGGTTTGTCATAGATGGCTTTGATCAGTTTAAGAAATGTGCCACCTATAAGAATGCCTATATTCTTCAGAGTCTAAGGAAAGGATGTTGAAGTTTATCAAATCTTGTCCTGCATGTTTTGAGAGGATCATATGGTCTTTGTTTTTGCTTCTGTTGATATGGTGAATTATGTTTATGGACTTGTGTATGTTAAACTAGCCTTGCATTCCTGGGATGAAATCCAGCCAGGGATGACTGGATTGTAATGTATGACTTATTTATTTATTTATTTATTGAGACAGTCTCACTATGTTGCCCTCTGTACAGTGCTGTGGCATCACAGCTCACAGCAACCTCCAACTCGGGCTTAAGCGGTTCTCCTGCCTCAGCCTCCCAAGTAGCTGGGGCTACAGGTGCTTGCCACAATGCCTGGCTATTTTGTTGTTGTTGTAGTTGTCATTGTTGTTTGGCAGGTTCAAACCTGCCAGCTCCGGTGTATGTGGCCGGTGCCATAACCACTGAAGTATGGGCACTGAGCCATATGACTTTTTAAATGATAAGCTGTAATCTGTTGGCTGGGATTTTATTGAGAATTTTTGCATCTATATTCATTAGTGTAATTGATCTGTAGTTCTCCTTTTTAGTTGGATCTTTTCTAGGTTTTGGTATCAGGGTGATGTTTGCTTCATAGAATGTGTTGGGGAAGATTCCTTCCCTCTCAAGTTTTTGGAATAATTTCTGCAATATGAGTATCCATCAGCAATATTAAAGGAATAGAAATTATACCATGTTTCTTCTCAGACCACAAGGCTATAAAAGTGAAATTCAACTCCAACAAAAATGTTCATCCCCACACAAAGTCTTGGAAACTAACCAAACTTATGCTGAATGATAGTTGGGTTCAGGAAGAGATAAAAGAGGAATTTGTTAATTTCCTCAAACATAACAATGATGACACAGTTACAAAAACCTTTGGGATACAGTAAAAGCAGTCCTGAGAGGAAAATTTATTGCACTAGATGCCTACCTTTGATAAACAAAAAGTGAGTGCATCAGCATGCTCACAAACCATCTTATGGAATTGCAGAAAGAAGAACAATTTAACCCTAAACCCAGCAGAAGGAAATAGTCAAAGTTAAATCAGAGATTAATGAAACTGAAAACAAAAGAATCATTCAGAAAATTATGAAACAAAAAGTTGGTTTTTTAAAAAAAGTAAATAAAATAGATAAAACTTTGGCCATACTAACTAGAAACAGAAAAGAAAAATCTCTAGTAACCTCAATCAGAAATGATAAAGGAGAAAAAGCAACAGATGCCACAGAGATAAAAGAGATTATCTCTGAATACTACAAGAAACTCTACGCCCAGAAATTTGACAAAGTGGATGAAGTTTGATCAATGCTTGGAATCACACCCTCTCCCGAGACTTAATCAAGAAGAAATAGATCTCCTGAACAGACCAATTTCAAGGACTGAGATGAAAGAAACAATAAAAAAATCTCCCAACTAAAAAATGCCGTGGTCCAGATGGCTTCATACCAGAATTCTATCAAACCTTCAAAGAAGAGCTTATTCCCGTACTGCAGCTTCCTTAATTTAACTGCTGATCAGGAGTTTAAAGGGTTCAGCTCGCCTGCCTGCTGATTGTCTGCCCGGTGTGGTCTTTAAGACCTTACTGTGTCTGGGCTGCTTATAACTTGTTCTTGATAAAGAGCCTCAGGGATGGCTCACCTTCGTGCTTTACCCCGGATTGAGGGAACCTGCAGAGAGATCTGTGTGTCTACCTCCCACGTTATCAGCTGTGTGGTTTGCAAGTATTTTTCTCTCTTTCTCTAGATTCTCCTCACTCTGTTGATTGTTTCCTGGGCTGTGCAGACCCCTTTTAGTTTGATACAATTGTATATACTTATAATGTTTGTAAAAACAAAATAAGGTCGTAGTATATTATTTGCCAAATTTAGCATGGTAGTGTTAAAATTCTAAAGTTTTCCCAATTGGTGGATGATGATATTTCATTTTGGTTTACATTAGCCTGATTGCTAGTGGAATTCAACTTTTAAAATGTTTATTAGCCTTTTTTCCTTCTGTATTTCTGTTTATATTCCTTATTCATTTATCTTTTCCTGGCGGATTGTCCCTGGTACCATTTAGTAATATTTTACTATTTGTATAAAAAAATTTTATTTCAGTTATATTTTGCTTAATATTCTTCTTTTTTTCTTTTGAGACAGAGTCTCACTGTCGTCCTTGGTAGAGGGCTGTGCTATCACAGCTCACAGCAACCTCAAACTCTAGGGCTTAAGCGATTCTCTTGCCTCAGCCTCCCAAGTAGCTGCGTTTACAAGTGCCTGCCACAACGCCTGGCTAGTTTTTTTGTTGCAGTTATCATTGTTGGTTAGCTAGCCCAGGCCAGGCTCAAACTCACCAGCCTTGGTGCATGTGGCTGACGTCGTAACCACTGTGCTATAAGCACTGAGCCTGTACAAGCTTTTTTTGAGTCAGTATTTGCCTACCATATTTTTTTCCCCATCTTGTTTTATAATCTTTCTGTATATTGCTTACTCTGATATACCTCTTGCTTTTTATTAAGAACATCATCATCAACATTGAATTCTTCTTCTTCTTCTTTTTTTTTTTTGCAGTTTTTTTTCTTTTTTTGCGTGGGGCCAGGTTTGAACCTGCCACCTCTGGTATGTGGGGCCAGCGCCCTACTCCTTTGAGCCACAGGTGCCACCCAACAACATTGAATTATTACCGAGGACTTAAACTCTATATCACTCAAAAGACTTTGCAAACATAGTATTAAGGATACATAAATTATACTAACCAATTCTTTCAGTAGCTCTGTAAGGTGCAATCTAGTGTGCAGATTATGAAATTGAGGCACAGAGAGATTAGGTAATTTGTATTTGGTAAGTGGTAAAATTAGCCTTCAAACTCAATCTGACTCCTGATTCCATGCTCCTAACTACTACGTGAGAGTATCTGCCTTTAAAAGAGTTTAATCTGTTGATGTTTATTGTTCTTACTGTTTGGAATAGCTGCCATTATTCTAATATTGGATTTTATGTTTTCTCTTTACCTATCCCCTTCTATTATTTCCTTTCCCTCCACCATTTTCTTCTTTCTTTCCTTCCTTCCTTCCTTGGTTTCCACTTAATTTCATTTCTTTCTATTGGTTTGAAAAGTATATACTCTACTTTTTTTTTCTTTTTCTTTTTGAGGCAGGGTCTTACTTTGTTTCCCTGGGTAGAGTGCTGGGGTGTCATAGCTCACAGCAACCTCAAACTCTCTTGGGCTTACGTGATTCTCTTGCCTCAGCCTCCCAAGTAGCTGGGACTACAGGCGCCAGCCACAACGCCCAGCTATTTTTGTTGTTGTTGTTGTTGCAGTTGTCATTGTTGTTTAGCAGGCCCAGCCTGGGTTTAAACCCACCAGCCTTGGTGTATGTGGCCAGTGCCCTACCCACTGAGCTATGGGTGCTGCCCGAAAAGTATATACTTTATTTTTGTTCTCCTATTTATTACATTTACATAGTTTTATTATTATTGTTATTATTATTTTTCTTTTACATAGTTTTAACAGCATAATTATCTTAAAGTTAATCACTATATCTACTTCTAGGACAAAACAAGGACCTCAGAATACATTAAAGTGCTTCCATCCATATTCTTTTTTTTTTTTTTTTTTGAGA